>PVJC01017815.1:0-15354 GCA_004026665.1 Murina feae
ACACACAAGGTGCCTGGCAGACTGGGGCCATCATAGGACATCCACTGAGGGGTCCCAGACTGTGAGAGGGCACAGGCCGGGCTGAAGGACTCCCTCCACCCCGAGTGCACAAATTTTTGTGCACCGGGCCCCTAGTATTATATAAAAAAGAAGATACAGAACAGTTCTTACTCTGTGCTATTACTTTATGAACAAGGAAAATTTTAAAAATGCTTAAAGGTCTCTGTAAAGATCAATAGGAAATAATTCATGAGGGTTGGATCTAGATGTCAGAAATATTGGGAAGTCAGAAAGACTTTTCCCTCTTTCAACCTGAGTCTTTTTAAATTTTTTACTTTTGCATGCATTTATTTTGTTTTCATTAGACAATCTAATCTAATAAAAGAGAAACATGCAAATTGACCACGTCTTTGCTATGCCCCAAGCCATGCCCACCAGCCAATCAGAGCAACTATATGCAAATTAACCCAACCGAGATGGCAGCTGGCAGCCACAGAGCTGTAGCAAGCAGGAGGCTTGGTTGACAAGGTGATAGAGGAAGCCAAGCTTTCCACCTGCCCTGGCTGGCTGTGGCCTCTGCTCCAAGCAATAAAGTTTTAATTATAAAAGATAAATAAATCCCAGATCCCTGCTTCCAGCCAGCCTTGCTAGGAGCTTGGGTTGCTGGGGGCAGTGGCCAGCCTGCAAACAGCCATCAGCCATTCACCCAGGCTGGCCACACCCTCATGCAGTGAGGGTCCCCATTGGAGGGCTTGGCCAGCCTGAAAATGGACCTCAGCCCCTCACCCAGGCTGGCCAGGCACCAGAACAGGGACCCTTACCCTGAAGAAGCTATGGCCAGCCTGCAAACAGCCATCATCCCCTTACCCAGGCTTGCCAGTAGCCCAGGGGGGACCCACACCCCGAAGGGACTGTGGCCAGCCTGCAAAAAGCCATCAGCCCCTCACCAGACTGGCCAGACAAGCACCCCAGCAGGGACCCCCACCATGAAGGGGCTGTGGCCAGCCAGAAAACAGCCATCAGCTGCTAACCCATGCTGGCCAGGCACCCCAGTTGGGACCCCCACCCTGAAGGGGATGTGGCAAATCTGAAAATGGCTCTCAGTCCATCACCCAGATTGGCCAGGCATCCCAGCGAGACCCCCACCCTGATCCAGGACAGCCTTCAGGGCAAACCAGCCAGCCCCCACTCATGGACCGGGCCTCCATCCTATAAAATAAAAGGATAATATGCAAATTGACCCTAACAGCAGAACCACTGGGAATGACGGGTCATTATGACACACACTGACCACCAGAGGGCAGACGCTCAATGCAGGAGCTGCCCCCTGGTGGTCAGTGCAGTCCCACAGTGGGAGCTCTGCTCAGCCACAAGCCAGGCTAAGGGCTGCTAGTACAGCGGTGGTGGAGGGAGCCTCTCCCGCCTCCTCAGTAGCGCTAACAATGTCTAACTGCAGCTTAGGCCTGCTCCCCGCTGGCAAGTGGACATCTCCCAAGAGCTCCCAGGCTGCCAGAGAGATGTCTGACTGCCAGCTTCGGCCCAATCCCCTAGGAAGTGGGCCTAAGCCAGCAGATGGACATCCCCCAAGGGGTCCCAGACTGCGAGAGGGCACAGGCCACCCTGAGGGACCTCCCTGAATTCACAAATTTTTGTGCACCCCGCCTCTAGTTTAAGTATATAATTGTGATAAGGGTTAGAATAACTATGAAAAAGATATGGCCCTACAGTTTTAAAGTCACTTTTTAAAAATTGAGGGACCTCCCTGAATTCACAAATTTTTGTGCACCCAGCCTCTAGTTTAAGTATATAATTGTGATAAGGGTTAGAATAACTATGAAAAAGATATGGCCTTACAGTTTTAAAGTCACTTTTTAAAAGTTTTTTAGTACAAAAGTGTATTCATATTTCCTGATAATCTTTTTATCCTAACAGGTATCCCCCGAAAAACTTTATTCAGATATCAAAATTCTACATAACCCTTCCTAATGTATCAGAGGTCTAGTATGAAAAGCAAACACTTACTGGCATTTAAATATGTATAGAAATTATGGCTGGCCTATAAAGAGAATAAAAAGTTGATGAATTAAACAACTCTGTAAAGAACTTGTGAGTCTTTTTAAAAGCAAAAAGAAACTCACATCCATAAAAAATAGAAAACTGATAGGCAAGAAGCCAGATGGAAATCCTGGCAAATGGACAACCCTCACCCCATCCTCCCAATATTAGCCAGTTGACTCTAGTGCACAAGAACACAAATGAAAAAGGAGGGGGGGGGTAGAAGGTCCTTCACTAACTTGTCAGAGAGGTTTGGGGGGGAAACTAGAATCAAGCAACAAATTAAGAATCTAGATATTGGATTGCCAGAACCTTGTGTCAGCACTGCAATCCAGTATTTCCCCTTACCTTCTTACTACCAGATAAGAAACCATTGGCCAACTGGCTAACATTAACAATGTATGCCATTTGACCACACAGAAAAAGTGATCTCACAGAAATACTAGAACACATGCAAAATAATATTTTTTCTATGTATGTTCAAAGTTGCTTATGTTAGTGTTTTTTTTTATTAGTAAAAGATTAGAAGCAACATAAATGCCCACTAATAAGATATTGCTTAATAAATTAGGGTATAGAGATACAATGATTCCCAAAAAAGGCTCTTCATGTGCTGCAGATAAAGAAAGCCTTTCAACATGTATAGTTAGAAGAAATAAGCAAGGTACAGAATGGTGTATATGTAGAATGGTTTCGTTTATATAGAAGTAGGGGGAAAGAATTATGGGAATCTGCACATAAGTATGTAAAATATTTCTAAAAGGTACACAAAAATTGGTAATAGCCATTGCTTTGAGGAGGAGCATTTGAGGATATGAATGCATTTTCTCTTATAAAATAAATATATATTTTACTGTAAAAGATTGATGGGAAAATTTAAAAACCTGCACAAAATTGGTGGAAAGGGGGCAAAGGTATCTGTGTGTGGTGGTGTGGGAGGAGGGGGGAGTAGTAAGAACTATGCCATCAGGACCTAGCTCTCCTTCCCTTTTGTCTCCCCCACGATGAAAGCCCGACCCTGCGATGAGTCTCCCACTCTTCACTGAAGATGCTGTGTGGAATCATTCACCATCACTGAATCATCACTTTAAAGCATGCAGTTGATTCAACTGACCCATAATGCATATACCAACAGACAAGTGGATAAAAAAGTTGTGGCATATATAAGCAATGGAATATTACTTGGCCATAAAAAGGATGAAATGTTACCATTTGTAACAGCATGGATGGACTTAGAGGATATTATGAGTAGTGAAATAAGTCAGTCAGAAAAAGACAAATACCATAGGACTTCACTTATGTATGGAATCTAAGCAACAAAATAAACAAACAAAATAGAAACAAGACTCATAGGTACAGAGAACAGACTGATGGTTGCCAGAGAGGCGGGAGTTTGGGCAACTGCATGAAAAGGGGGAAAGAATTAAGAAGTACAAATTGGAATTTATAGGGAACTCATACATCTTAACAAAAGGAAAATAAATAATCCAATCAAAGATGGGCAAAGGACCTAAATAGACACTTTTTGGAAAGTGGGCATACAGTAGGCCAAGAGACATGAAAACATGCTCAAAGTCATTAATCATCCTGGAGATGCAAATCAAAACAATGAGGTACCATTGCACACCTGTCAGAATGGCTATCATCAACAAGTCAACAAACTACAAGTGCTGGAGAGGATGCGGAGAAAAAGGAACCCTTCTGCACTGCTGGTGGGAATGCAGACTGGTGCGGCCACTGTGGAAGACAGTATAGAGTTTCCTCAAATAACTAAAAATGGAACTCCCATTTGACCCAGAGATCCCACAGTCACAGGATGTAAAGTACAGCATAGGGAGCATAGTCAATATTTTAATAACTATGTATGGTGCCAGGTGGATACTTGAAATATCAAAGGGGTCACTTTGTAACGTATATAATTTTTAACCAGCATATGGTACACTTGAAACTAATACAAAGTAATTAAGAATGTAATCTGTAATTGAAAAACAATTAAAAATTGAGGCAAATGCATATAACATGAATTCTACAGATGTCCATCACATCTGTTATAATAAAAAGGTGAGGGGAGGAAGGAGGAGAATACCAATAATTCTCAAAGCTTATCAAAAAATTTTCAAGTAAAAAACCCAGTAATGCCTCCTTAGTCCCAGTGTGGGTATGTGTGTGTGGGTGTTTTTGTTTTTTAATCCTCACTTGAGGATATTTTTTCCATTGATTTTTATTTATTCTTTCAAAGAACCAGCTCTTGGTTCTATTGATCTGTTGTATTTTGTTTTTTGTTTGTTTGTTTGGTTGGTTTGGTTTTGTCTTATCTGTCATTTATTTCAACTCTGATCTTTATTATTTCCTTCCTTCGACTTACTCTGGATTTTTCTTGTTTCTCTCTTTCTAATTCTTTCAGTTGTTGGGTTAGGTAACTTACTACTACTTTTTCTTATTTTTTTGAGGTAGGCCTGTAGAGCTCTGAACTTTCCTTTCAGGACTGCTTTCATTGTATTCCCATAGATTTTGGATTGTTGTGTTTGCATCTTCATTTGTTTCCAGAATGTTTTTTGTTTCTTCTTTGATCTCTTTGGTAACCCATTCATTGTTTAGCTTCCATTTGTTTTATTATTTTTTATTTTTATTGTAGTTGATATCTAATTTTATGCCATTTTGATCTAAGAAGATGCTTGAGATGATTTCAATCTTCTTGAATTTGTAGAGACTTAGTCTGTGTTCTAATATGTGGTCTATCTTTGAAAATGTCCCATGTGCACTTGAGAAGAATATATATTCTTTGGCTTTGGGGTAGAATGTCTCCATTGACTTTTGAAAGGTGAAAGGGAGAGGGACAGAGAGAAACACTGATGATCAATCAGTTGACTCCCACATAGCCCTGACCAGGGCTGGGAGCCTGCAACCAAAGTACATGCCCTTGACCGGAATCGAACCTGGGACCCTTCAGTCCACAGGCCCACACTTTACCCACCGAGCAAACTGGCTAGGGCCTGTGATGGCTGTTCATGGAAAAATCCAAGCAGCTGAATTTGCAGCAACTAGAGCACTTCCCTTCAGTTGGCCTGACCTCCCAGCTTAGGAAGTACTAAAATTTCTAATCTATAAAGGTTATGACATGCTCAGCTGAACTTTATCAAGCAATTTTAGGAAATTAGTAGGTCTAAGTAGCATTATATAAAGGTCAGTTCTAATGGGGGCAAAGAATGAAGGAACAAAGTAATTTCTGTGAACCTTCACTTTCAAGACTACACATGTTCAAAAACTACCTTTTTGCAAAAGTCAAACTTCTCCAGCACTGCTTTAGTTTGGAATTTGCATTCCAAGACCATTTGAAGTTGCCCAAAGTACATGGTGTTCTTAAATAACCTTCTTGCAGAAAGTAATGTTTGAAAAATCTTAATCAAAAATTTCACTTTGTTACCAGAGGGGTCAGGTAGGGGGAGAAGCAATTGGAAGCAGGTAGTCAAAAGGTACAAACAATTATAAAATAAATAAGTACTAGGGATGGAATTACAACATGACTATATTTAACACTGCTGTATGCTATATGTAAAAGTCATTAAGAGAGTATATCCTAAGAGTTCTTATCACAATAAAAATATATTTTTTCTTTGTATCTACTATATGAGATGATGGATGTTAACTTATTGTGGTAGTCATTTCACAATATATATAATTCAAATCATTATGTTGTACATCTTAAACTTCTACAGTGCTGTATGTCAATTATATTTCAATAAAACTGGGAGGAAATAATTACTGAATTGAACTGGAAAAAAAAACACACACACCAAAATTTCACTTCTTAAGGATTTGGAGATTCAGGTTGAGTGCTGAAAATCCTATATAATAAAAGCCTAATATGCTAAGTGTCCGGTTGTCCAGTCAACCAATCAAATCATAATATGCTAATGCTATGCTAAGGCTGCTCAACCACTCACTATGACTTGCACTGACCAGTAGGGGGCAGACACTCTAACAGGTAGGTTAGCTTGCTGCTGGGGTCCGGCCAATCAGGACTGAGTGAGACAGGCTGGACATGCCCTGGAGCACACCCTTGTCCATACCTGGCCCTTGTCATGCACCAGTGGAGTACCTCAGCCTGGCCTGCCCCCTCTCGAAATCCAGGCTGAGGGACACGTACCCCCTCCCCTGAGTGCACGAATTTTAAATTTCGTGCACCGGGCCTCTAGTAGCAATATTATTGTCCACTACCTTGTTTTTATTCCTACCTAAAAAGGGGGAAAGGCAGGTTCTGCATTCTTACCCTAAAACTAGAGGAGGAAGCTGATTAACATTAAGGCAGCAACACCTGCCTGGCTGCATTAAGGTGGTTTCTCACTGTCTTCAACATTGCTCTGGGCAGCACAACCCACCTTGAGACCCCCAGTTACTCCTGAAGTCCATATGATTGTACAGGTATAAAAAAGTTTCATCTATTGCAGGAGGCAGCCGATCAATGACTCTTTCCCATCGTTGATGTTTCTATCTCTCTCTTGTTCTCCCTTCCTCTCTGAAATCAATAAAATATTTTTTAAAAGCTTCATCTATAAGAGGCTAATTCATCTTCAATGGAGGTTGCCACAGTTCAATTGTCAACTACAAATGGAAAGCAATTCACCAGAAATAACCTCTTTGATGGGGAACACTATGTATGGCCTTCAAAGCAGATTCCAACATTTATTTACTCTTGATTATGTTAAAGAAAATGTTCAAAATGTAAATAATCAAAGGCATAATCTACACAATTTTGTGACTGGGGTAGAAAATCAATTGCCAGTGTAGGAAGCAGAAATTAATAAATTATGTTCCACTGACAAGGCCAAGTTATTAAGCCCAGATACAAGTAAGAAATTAAACATGAAATTTAAACATTTCATTTTCTTAATCAAAATTCTCTGACTTAAACTAATAATTTTTTCATTTGAAATAGAGAAAGAATTCAACAATTTGCTCATCATTCTTTCCAGTAATCCACAATCATTAGCCAGTAACATGGGTCATCCAACTGACATTATATGACAACTCCAAAATAGCTTCAGAATGAATTACTGTCTCTTAGTCCCTATTTTGAACTAACTTATAAGTTACCAACCTATAAGGTTATCTAAATTGATAAGAACCCCAAAATTGTACAGGTATAGTCTTATTAACTTCAGTGAGAGGAAGGAAAAATGAGGTTTAAAGCAAATAATGCGGAGTCAAACTCTAGGTGTTGGTGTTATATCTTTAAAAAAAAAAGGAAAAAAAATGTATGTTTTTATTGATTTTAGAGAGAAACATCAATGAGAGAAACATTAATCGGCTGCCTCCTGCACACCCACACCAGGGATTTGAGCCCACAAGCCAGGCATGTGCCTTGACCAGGAATCCAACCTGCAACCTCTTGGTGCATGGGACGATCTTAACCACTGAGCCACACCAGCAGGGCTAGGTGTTCCATCTTTCCAAAATCTCCAGAAAAACATACAACATCTGCATTTTTGTCTGGTATTAAGTAATAATGATGCAAAACCACCCCAATTCACTTCAGAAACCATAAATTGCTCACTGACAGCCAAAGAAGTCAGAAACTGAATAGCTTTATTGAAGCGTGGAACTAGTTGTATTTTGAGTTTTTCTTCACTCCTCTGTAAAGCACTTTCAACAGAACCACTACTGACAAAGCCACATATACAGCCAAATCTACAAGTAAACAGACAACCATCTAGCTTAGAAATAGAGCCTACATACTCTTCTACATGATGGAGTCCTAGAAATCTGCTTGAAAAATCAGACAACTATAGCTGAGAAATGTAAACAGCTAGTCCATAATAATAAAAGCATAATATGCTAATTAGACTGGACAGCCGGACAACCTTCCGTACGAAGCCTGGGCTGCGAGGGCTGAGGCAAACCGCCGCGGCTGGGGGGGGCCAGGGCCTTGCTTGAGTTTTGTGCATCGGGCCTCTTGTCAGGTATAAAAGCTAGGATGGAACTCAGTTGTCTACATTTGTCTACATTTGGCTTTTACTTAAGAATTGCTTCCAAGGCATTGTAAAATAAAATATAGTTAGAAAATGTCAATGGAGGGGTGGCAAGGGGGCATATGTAATACTTTCAACAATAACGACTTTTTAAATAAATAAAATAAAATATACAAACCCTGATAATTCATTTCAGAGATCTCCACTTGGTAGGAGTAAATAAATTGTTAAAATAATTCAAATGTGCCATTGGTATGATGGAAAAGTTAAGGAACAGAATGATTGTAGAGCGAGAAACAAATGTTTGTGAGTGACCAGGGCTGTGTGCTGTAAATATGTAACCATCAGTATGTTAGTGTTATGGACCTATTAAGAAAATTTCACTTTACCATTTCACTAAACATTTCACTTTAAAATTTCACTAAACAGCCACATCGATAGTCAGTACAGCCCAAGGCAAAAAGAAAAACAAATTTTGAATTCTCACTATGTAGAGATCTGCTTATGAGTCAAGAATACAAAACAAAGAAGTAAAAGGCAGAAAGAAGGCAGGAGTATGGCCTCTAAAAGGACTATGCAAACAGAACCCGCCTATTTCTGGACTAGGCTGTGCTTTCCCAGCTGGTGGGAATGCTGGCGTGGAGTGCTGGTGGCACGGGCAGGAAGCAGGAGGACAGCTCTATGACTGACTGGGAAGCATCTCTGATCCTTCCTTCCTCCCTCAGTCCCAGAGGGAAGGCTGGGACTCTGGCTAAATGTGGCTTTGTGGCTAGACACAGTGAGCCAAGAGCGGAGGCTGAGCAAGGCGAGTGCCTGCAGTGCTCCCGGCCTCTCCATACAAGTCCGTGAAAAGGGGCAGTCAGCGGAAATGAAATGCAGCATGCTTTGTGGAAATACACATATTTGACCCTAGGAATACTGAGTCAAAACATCTCACATTGCTCAACCAAGTGAAGTAAACAAGGACCACAGGGTCCCTTGCACTAGGGCGCGAGATCTGATAAATATTCAGTATGAGGCAACTTGCCTACAGACACAGCTTCTCCAGGATAACTTGGGTGGTTCTGGGTATAGGTGGGAATAGCTTCCTTTTGTTTTGCTGGGCTGATCTGAAGGAAAACCAAAGTGAATTATTCAGAAAAAAAAAGAGAATCAGGGCACCTCTGATAAGGAAGGGCTCCTACGAGGAAGAATGCTGAGATTACCGAAGGGTCGGAAAGGCAAAAACATGTTTCATGTTAATTTCCCAGAAGCTTTTTGGAATTTTTATAGGTGATCCATTACCAGATGTAACTGTTAAAGAATAGCAAGGCATTGTCCTTGAATAAATATACTGACAAAGGTTTAAATTTCACAGAAACTTGCTGTAAAAACTAATCAGAGTTCTCCATGTGGCCCTCGCAAGCCTTTTTGGGGGCACTTCTTCCCACTTTGAGCAGACCTCTCACCCCTGCATTCCTCTACCTGTTTATAGCAAAACAAAGACAGATGGTTCTCTGAACTGACAAGAGTCATTTGGACCATCTCAGATTCTGGAAAAATCAAACACACACCAGGGAACACCCATCTTTGAACTCATTTTTACTACTTTGCCATCTCCAATATTAAAGGTAAAGATCCATCTGGCCCTTTGTAATTTAAAGGCATTTTATTTTATTGCAACAGAGAACCCTGGAACCATTTTTTATTTTGACAGTAAAAATGCAACATACATATATCATGCCTCGAGAACAAAGAATCAGCTAGCCTGGGAACGTCTCATCCCACAACAGTGTTTCAATGGCAATATCCCTTTACATTTCTTTAAATTCACCAAACACACCCATAGTATTTATTCTGTGCTAGCAGCACTAATAACTTTTTAATGTCTCTTTGTTCTGGTTATATCTAAGAGGTATACCTATGAGGTACTATACTATTTCCAATCCATTTTGAAGATGGGGAGAATAAAGCACAGAGAGATTGAATGACTTGCTCAAGGTCACACAGCTCATAAGAGGCAGAAGTAATTGGAACCCAGGCAGTCATGCTCCAGAGTCCACCTTCCCCTTCGTTATTCTGCCTTTTTAAGCTGGAAGGCTGGGGATGGTTGGGGGGGAGTTGGGAGATCAACTGAAAGACGTGCATGCATGCATAGGAGAATAATCAGTGGACACGGGAAACTGGGGGATAGGGAGGAGGGGGGGGGAAGGGCAAGGGGAAAAATGGAGACCTATCTATCATCTGTTGTAATACTTATCGATCATTTATTGTAATACTTTAAGCAATGAAATAAAAAAAAAAATCTAAATCAAGAGGAACTGTAGCCCTGACTGGTTTGGCTCAGTGGAAAGAGCGTTGGCCTGCGGACTGAAGGGTCCCAGGTTTGATTCCAGTCAAGGGCACGAACCTTGGTTGCGGGCACATCCCCAGTGGGGTGTGTGCAGGAGGCAGCTAATCGATATCTCTCTCTCATCGATGTTTCTGATTCTCTATCCCTCTCCCTTCCTCTCTGTAAAAATTCAATAATATATATATATTTTAAAAAGTAGATATTTTTTTAAAAAAAGAGGGACTGTGGTTTGTGCAGGATCATCTTACAGATTTTATAACATTATCATTTCCATATTTAAACTCATGCCATATTGCAGCTTTCTCAGATTCCTGAGGAATAGCAAGAAGGAAAAGATAAATACTATCAAATACTATATTTGACCACTTTCGATCTTTTGGAAACAAAATGAAGGCATAGAAAATAATAAAATAGCACCCTGGATTTGCTGGGAAAGCTACTGCACAAAAAGTAACTCTTAGCAGGCTTAAATTTTGTAATGCCGCTGAAATTTTGAAAGGCCTTTATGCTCATTCAACTCAGAATCACCAAGCTGGCGCAGGCTAGGGGAAAGGTAACTACATGGCACGGTTCCTCAGGGTTCTTTCTGGGGAGTACCTCTAAGAGACAGAAGAGTTTCCTCCTCGGAATTCTTTTATCACATCTGGCAGAGTGCTCTGCCCTCCTCCGCCTCTGCCCATTGCGTGGCACTCTGCCTTCAGGGAAGGTCGCTCCACAGTGCAGGGCCTCCCACCACGCAGCCTTGTCCTAGGCGGGGCTGCGGGACTGTGCACTCCCCAAACCACTTCAGAATTTCTTTTGGGAGCATCCTGCAAATTAAGGCGGCAAAGGAGGACACTATCTCCATTCCTGCAAAGAAACTACTCCTTTTTCATTTGGGAAAGGTACCTGTGCTGGGCCAAGAAAAAGGTACACTCTTCCCCCTTTGATTTTAAAAGCCTGATTGCTCTTCAAATTCCACACCTGTGGCCTCCAGCTGTGCAAATACTTCTAAAAGAGGTAAAACTGGCAGAAGACCGTATTCCACCAGCTACCATTCTTCTTCAAGACCATCTTCCCTTAAAAAACAATGTTGAGTAGAGCAGGAGGGTAGGGGGTGGGTGAGGGGAGGACGCACAACAGCTTTGCCTAGTTCTTTTGTTTACTGGAAACTGGAGTTACCAGCATCTCCTTTTATAATAGAATGTAATGGCCCAGCTGTGCAAAAAGTCTGGCCCAGTGGCTTGGAGATAGCAGGTGAACAAACATTAGTCCCGTTTACCTTTCCATCCCTAAACAGAGATGGCGTCCTGTGACTGTCCCTCTACCTCCTCAGAGAGTTCAGGATAGACATCACATGCAATTCTCAAAGACTGAAACCGCCAAGGGAATACCTAACTTTAATTTACTTAGAGTAAATTTAATTTTCTTAAAATGAACTTAAGTTTACTCCTCACATTACCAACACGTTTCTAAGGCAGGCTCCTCCCCTTCCAGCTCCAGCTTTCATAACTACCCTTCTCTATTCCTTTAAGGCCCTTTCTTATTAGCAATGAAATATTGGGATATATAGAACCCACTTTTGTCCCATCATCTCAACAGACCTGCCCACCTAGTACTCTAAGATGCTCCTGAAATTTACTTATTTGTGGGTGTTTTGTATGTGTATGTGTGTGTACATGTGTGTGTGTTTGCAAGGGAGTGAGCTATAATTTTGAAAGCCAGATAAAATACTGGGAACAAACTTCTCCAACTTTTGTGATGTAGCTTTGATTTTTACCATAAAAAAATATCCATTTGTGCCCTACCCGGTTTGGCTCAGTGGACAGAGTGTCAGTCTGTGGACTGAAGGGTCCTGAGTTTCATTCGATCAAGAGCACCTGCCTGGGTTGTGGGCTCCATCCCCAGTAGGGGGTGTCCAGGAGGCAGTTGATCAATTATGTTCCTTTCTCGCTCTCCCTTTCCCTTCCTCTCTGAAATCAATAAAAATATATTTTTTAAAATATTCATTTGTGATCAAGAAAAAACGCCAAAAATTAGTGTTTTAACTTGACACTTTCACATGATTACTTAGAGAACTTAAAAAGGATGTCTTCTTCAGAGGTGTTATTTGATTATACTGGGTGGTCCATTTAGAACACAGTCAACAGAAAATACAACCTCACTTCAAAAAAAAAGAGGCCTCTACACAACAGCTATGGCAAGGATTTCATACCTTAAGTTTATTTAGTGTAAATACAGTCTAGACTCATTATCTGACCCCATCTCAGAGCCTGCAGCAAAGGAGAGAGTGAGCCTGGTCAGAACACTGAAGCAGGAGACGCTGAGGACAAATGCTGCAGCGAGCACCCTGTGAGTCACACAACTGGCTCCTTGCAGCAGATGGCTCAGGTTGGAAAGGGGCAGAGCCCGCGACAGTCACGGAACGCTCCCGTGGCAGAGACACACCACCACGCCCTGCTTGCAGCGAGCCCTCTGGTGTGCAGAGTGAAGTCTGGAATGAGGGTGGAGAGCCCCCTCTCAGGGAGCTGAAGTCCCCGTGTGATGATACTCACGCTGACAGTGTCCCCAGGACTGTCGGGCCCAGCCCCAGCAGCAGTCGATCCTCCCACCATAACGACACAAGCCAATGGACGACACTATTTGCCTGGGCCACCTAGCAAACAAAAAGATTCAAAATAAATAAAGACGCTTTTAAAATTAAAAATAATTTCCCCTTTGTCATAATTTTAGAAAAATAATTAAATATCACACACGTACACACACACACACACACACACACACACAAACTCCTTCGTGCCTGCAGAATTTAAGGATTAAAACACCTTCAGGGAAATAGTTCTGCAATGAAGTAATTTCAAATTTCAGACAGTTAAACACACACACAACACACAAGAGTAGGGGGAGAAGTGGAGGAGAAGATCCTTTCTTAAATGGAAATAGCACCAGCTAAAACCAAGATTTCTCAAGGCTGCCACTCTCAGGGTGGTTTCTGAAGCTTGAAATAAAACAGATTCCTCACAGACCCACACCTATGGGGGGCGGGGGGCACAGTTTTGACTGATTCATCATAAACTGAAAAGTATTAAGACATGTCAAAGTGGAAAGAAAACAATCTCTGCCTTATATAAAAGGAAGATGTGGGAAGAGGCAGAGAGAGGAGGAAGCTTCCACAAAATCAAACACAACTCTGCGAGATAGGACTCTTTGGCAGAGCAAGTTCCCAGGGGGGGGGGGGGAATGTACTAGAAAAAGAAGTCTAAATAAAACCAAGGGAGCTGAGAGTGCAGCTAACATCTCAACTGTTGAGGTGGTGTGAAACTTACCAGCAGCAAAAGCTCACGTTATCTTCCTCTCTAACCTGAGTAAGGACTAAAGAAAGTCTGCAATTTCAGGATACTGATTTATCCCCCAGATTCCACTTTGGCACCTTCTTTGGTGAAATGTTTCCTTGTTTGGACACTTAAATGACTCCCTCCCCCACCCCCGCACCCCCACCCCCAGAGGATCAAAATTTTCACTGGCTGTTTTAGACATCTTTATAAACTACGTTATCATCTTAAACTTACTCATGGGATGCACTTCTTGCTACAAATGTGCCTGCAAGAAACGCACAACATACCCGAATGTGGGCAAAGAACTGATCTTAAAACAGTAAAATACTCTAGCCCATACCCGCGTTTTTTATTAGCCTTTTCTTTTTCCTTTCTCCCCCTCCCCGCCCCAAACTCCCAAGCTTTCTCTTTCCACCGACCAGGTGGTAAACAAGCGGCTGCGCTCCACTGGTTCCCTTCCGCTCCCCTCCAGGGGCCAGAAAGCCAATCAATCGTGGAATCGATTGGTTCCAAGATTGCCCGAGCAACAGGTGCGGCAGCCTCCAGCGCGGCGCAGGGAGCCGGCGGGCGGGCGGGGGTCGCCGAGAGGGAGCCGCTGGGAAGCGAGGGGGCCCCGGTGGCGCGCTCTCTGCGCGAGCAGCAGCGACCTGCGCTCGGGCGAGCGGGTGTGCAGCTGCACGGAGGTGCGGTAACCGCGCGCACACACGCACGCACACTCGCGGGGCGCACCCCGCGGCCGCCGGGGAGAGGGTGCCGCACCCCCGGCGGGAGGAAGGGCTGAGTGACAGCGGAGACGGAGCCTGGTTGTCGGGACCTGTCAGAGCACGTAGCAGTGAGGCTCGCCCCAGGTCCCCGGGCTGCGTGCGCGCGGAGCGCCCCCCCCGCCACCCACCACCCACCATCACCACTTCAGTCCTTACTTTGCGTCCTAGAAAACCAAGAGGGACGGCAAACAGGTACCCCCCTGGAAACCCAGTGGCTCCCTTGCCGCCACCCTTGATGTGAGCGGCCCTGACAGCTCCAAGCCGGGCTCTGGCCCCGGCCACGGGGGAGTTTCCCCACTGAAGAGCCTTCTGCTGCGAGAGCCGGAGGGTCCCGACCAGGGATGTCCCGCGCGTCGTCCCCTCTTAGCGGCTGACCCGCGCCCTCGGAAGCGAGATGTCGGGCTCCAGCCCCCCTTCCTCCCCAGCCCGGCTCCCCGAGCCTGTGGCCGCGGCTGGAGCCCTCCGGGTGGCGAGAGCGGCTCGACGGTTCTCTTCCTGCCGAGGGGATGCGGCGGCCCCGCTTCGGGACAGACAGACGCCTCTGGGACCGCGCCCCCGCGCCGGGAGAGGGGACCGCGGGGCCGGAGGCGGAGGGGAGGGCGCCCCGGGGCCAACTCACCTCCCGTCGAATTCGGCGGCCGCGGGCAGGGAGAGAGCGGACCCGAGCACGAGCACCAGGAGGTGATCCATGTCGGCGGCGGCGCGCGGGAACCAGCTGGGGTGGTCGGCGCGGGGGGGAAAGACGCGCTCGCACTCGCCGCCCCGAGCTGCTGCCACCCTCGGAGGAGAGCGGCGCCGCAGCTGCCGGAGCAGGTCTGCCGCGCGGCGCCCGGAGCCCCTCGGCTCCCTCCCCGCGAGGGAGGCGCTGCAGGGGGAGCCGCGCCGCCTGCGGGGAGGGGAGGGGCGGGGGGCGCGCGTGC
>PVJC01017815.1:15454-32128 GCA_004026665.1 Murina feae
GGTTTTGAAGAAGAAACGTGTAGACTTTCTGCCTCTGCCAGCTCAACTCCGAGCACATTAGAAGGATAGCGACGTCTGCTGCCCTTCCGTGGCCATGTGCCCGCCAGAGAGGGAAGGCGGTTATTACTTGGCAGCCTTGTGGTGCCTGGTCCTGCAGTGATCATGGAGAAACCATTTTAATCAATCACTGCTCAGCTGTGGCAGAGGAAATGGATGGTACTAAAGGACCGCTCAGATGAAAACACGCAATGATTATCCTAAACTGTACGTTTAACACATCAGCCCAATCCCTACCCCGAAAGACTCCCAGGGCAGTAATCTGCCAGCTCTCATACCTCTCAGACCCAATCTCTTTTCCCGTAACCCTTGCCTTTCTAGAACATTCCCGGCATGCCCCTGCCTTAGGGCCCTTGACCAACTGTTACTTCTCTCTGGACACAGATGTCTGCATGGTTCACATTCTCACTTCATTCCCGGCTTTGCTCAAATGTCACCTCTTTGAGGAGGCCAACCCTGACCACCCTATTGAAATTTGCAGCCTGCCCTCTCCTCATGCCCCCTGCCTGTTCTAGTTTGTCCCCCGCCCCCCATACCCCAAACTCCCATAGTTTCCTACATCATTTGCTTATTTCTGCTTTTTGTAGGTTTTCTTTCTGCTAGAATGCAAACTCTGCAAGGACAAGTTTCATTGTTGGGTGCATACAACAGCGCCTGGCGAAGAGTACGTGTTCATACACAGTTACTGAATGGGCTTGTTACATTACAAACTTTTCTCCCCATCTTTATTTTCTCTTTGCGGTTTCTCAGCTTCAAATTTTTAATGGAAAGTTCTGTGGCAGGGTGACCTCACTATCCTGACCTCTTAGTGTGTATAAAAAACAGGGGATTTTCTTTGAGAAAAGAAAAAATAATGGTTTCAACTTAAACGACTCCTTGATTTCCAAGTTGTTTTCTGTTAGCAAAACAAGTTTCTATTTTAATCTCAGGAAATAGCCATGCCAATTCAGTCTTGGGACATTATTTTAGGCAAACAGCTTGGTGTCATCCATTTCAGATCTTTCTAATGCAGTCCAAAAATGTAGGAGTCAAAATATTTTATTTTATTTTTTGCAGAAAATCAAATTTGTGTAAGTGTACTGTGGGCTCTGTTCCAGGCTCCAGTGGCTACTCCTTAGCCATTTTCTTTGTTTATTGGTTCCTGGATTGGATTTGCAAATAAGCCCCAGAAGAGGGATGGGTGATTAGGGAAAAGAGGCTAACCTACTGGCTAAAAACTGGTTAGAAGAAGAAGAAAAACAGTGGTGGGTGAAAACAGGACGACTATCGGGAACAAAAGGGCAGTGCCCCATCTGCATGCCTCTCTTATTTGTTCTTATCTTTTCTTTGGCCTAGAAAACACTCCATCTTCCTTCTTCATTTGGACACTCTCCACTTATTCTTTGGGTCCAAGCTTAGCTGACATTTACCAGGGAAACCCTTTGATTCTTTGTTTGGTTGAGCTTCCTGTGGTATGTGCTTCTACAACCCTATGCATTTTGTAGAGTAATTCTTAATGCACAGTTGTAATTGCTTCTCTACCAATCTAATTTCTCATGAGACACTGATATAACCAATAGGAGGGCAAGGGTAGTTGTCACTCTATCCCTTCTGCCTGACACACAAGGCTTAAAATCAGCAACTATTGAGTACTAGGGGCCTGGTGCATGAAAATTCATGCACTGAAGGGGGCATCCCTCAGCCTGGCCTGCCCCCTTTCACAGTCCAGGAGCCCTCAGGGGAAGGCAACACCCCATCACACTTCTGATGCTGCCACTGCTGGCAGCTCAGCCAGCCCTGGTTACCTATGCCTCAGGGAGCCCTGGTCAGCTGGGCAGCCACCATCCGAGGCTTGCCTGTGTGTCAGGCTGGCCCTGATTGACTGAGGGGCTGAGGGAACTGGGGGACTCTGGAGGCAGGCATACAGCAAGGTCCTGGTGGGGTTGAGGGGACTGGGCACCACCATCTTGTGGCTATGGATGCTGCCATCTTTGAGGGGGTGACAGTCAATTAGCATATTCCCTCCTTATTGTCTGTAGGTGCTGCCATCTTTGTGATGGCATGGGGGTCAATTAGCATATTCCCTCTTTAGTAGATAGGCTAGGTTATCCCAAAAAATGAATACACACTCTGAATAATTATTATTTCCAGTGGATTTAACCTAAAAAGAAAGAAATGTTGAGCTATCAGAATAAAGTAGGTATACATTTTTGAGGGGTACTTGTAGGCTGAATTAGTTGAATTGAATTCTGCCTGGTGAACTGTAGCTTCTCCCTTGAGTGAGCTGTAGCTAATTATATCCATTTTTGTTGAATCATGGAATGAGGGGACCCTAAAGGAATTCCATGTTCTACCTGGTTAATATGCTGCTCTTATGACCACCAGTGATCATTCCAAAAAAGAGGTGGAGTTCCCATGCAGTGAACCTTCACTATCTGTCTTAAAAACAAAAAAGTAAGAACCAAATCAAAACAACTTGCTTTTTGCCCTGCTGGTGTGGCTCAGTGATTGAGCATCCACCTATGAACCAGGACGTCATGGTTCAATTCCTGATCAGGGCACATGCTCAGGTTGTGGGCTCCATCCCCAGTGGGGATTGTGCAGGAGGCAGTGATCAATGATTCTTTCACCACTGATGTTTCTCTCTCTCTCTCTCTCTCTCTCTCTCTCTCTCTCTCTCTCTCTCTCTTCCTCCCTCCCTCCCTCCTTCCCTCCCTCCCTCCCTCTCCCTCCCTCCCCCTTCCTCTCTGAAATCAATTTTAAAAATGTATTAATAATTTTTAGCAATTTTGTGCTTTTCCAGTAGGACAATCTTTTGGTTTCATGCCAGGTAATGCCACCTTGCAAGTAGTAATCTTGATTTTTGTCTCACACAAATAATTATCTATCACTGGTCACAATATGATATAGGTAAGCAACAACATAAAACCAAACAAACACAACTTCAAACACTTGGGGATTAGAAGCTCTTAATTATTTAGTCTTTTTTCCCTCCTCACAAATATTTGTTGAGAGCCTGCAATGCATTGGCCATTTCTAGGTGCTGGGATTTAGCTGGGAGCAAGACAAGGCCGGGCCCTGAAAGAGCTGACATGGTGGGGGGAGGGGACAGAACAGTAGGTATGATGATGACAGGGTCAAGGTATAAAGAGAAAGAAAAGGAAGGACAAGGTGATAAACAATGATGGGGTGTGATTTTAGATGGGGTGATTCGATCACCCCTGAAGAAGTGACACTTGAGTGGAGACTGAATGTCCTGCGGGTGGGGGCGGTATCAGGGCAGGAGGGTGAGAGATGTGTTTCCTCTATCTAGTTTTTTTAGCTATTGTCTTGCTAACCATTAAGCAAGCTCCCCCCTGACCCCAGTGCAGTAGCCCAGGGATAGGAATACTGCTTTAAAAACTCTTATCAGCTACCAGAAGGATGAGGAACACACAGCTGCTCTTCACAGTAATTCTGACTCCCAGATGAGCAAGGATTATGGAGTTCCTCTGCTCTGGCGGTGGAGGAAGCCCGTGGTCAGATAGTCAGGTCACCCCTGCTTCTGCGCCTTGACCATTAATCTCGCATAGCCATGTCAGAAGTGACTGTTGGAACATACGCCTTCCTTGGGGGCTGTATATCATCCCAGTTCTTTTTCTGTTGGTATAAATGTCAAGTCCTGAGTGTTGCTTTAAGGAGCTAATAGAGACAGGCGTTTTCAGGCCAGACTCAAGGTTTCTGTGGCCACAAGATATCCTTAAAACCCTAATAGGCTTTTGATCTAATTGCTTCCAGTCGGTTTTTTGTGCTGATAACCAAATGCAAAGTCTTTTCTGGTGCTAGTTTTGAAGCCTGCTTTATTTCTCTGCTACCATGTGTCCATACCTTACTCTTTCATCTTAATGGAGGCCATCTTGAGACTAGCTGACATAACAGGGTTGTTTGGGAGGGCAACTCCCTTCCTCTGATCCTTGCCACAAGATCGGATCCCTTTATCTATATTAATGTTCAATTCCAGGGGAGAGGGGGCAGTTTCTGGACATTCTCATTTTCTTTCATTTCTGCTTGCAAAGCAGCCAGTTCTTGCCTGAGCTTATCTATTTCATAAGATAGTTTCCTAAAAGGAGCAGCTAACATTTTCATTTTTTTTTTGCAACAATATTCTCTTTATGTGAATATATGTTGTGTCTTCCAAGTGATCATAGGTGATGATTTTACACAATAGCTTGGGTTGTTACTAGCTTCCCAGCCTATACTCAGAAGCTACTAATACAGTTACCGCACAGTGGGAGCACATTATCCCGCCAAAGAATAGATCATTTCAAAACTATTGAAATTCTTCTAAAATATGAAAAATAAGGATGCTTACCAGTTATTCCTAAGAAGTCATTGCGATCTAAAACTAGGAGGGAAAAGTCTTCTCCTGTGTGCAACACACACACACACACACACACACACACACACACACACACCGCTCATCTCCCATAGGAATATCAATGCAGAAGTTCTAAATAAAATAAATGATCAGCAAGTGCAGTGTAGGGATATAGTAGAAGAGTCCTACAATCAAGTTGGCAGAAAACTTCTGGGAGGGTAAAGGGTTAACAATACTCCTTCCCCTTCTGCATGAGAACATGACCTGCGTTAACTTTCTAGCTCTGTTCCCCTGGCAACCTGATAAGACGGCTTGTGAACTGGGTTGCTAGTAAAAATGGACCCCTGGTTGGTAAACTGCATGCAGACAAGGAGAAGCGAATATACGTGATGGCAGGACCATAGCACTGGACCAGCCTGGGTTCAGTGGCTCATACAGGCAGAGACCTTGGCCACTGTGTCACAAGGTGGTGTCACAAGGATGCTGGTCCGGAGGGGTGAGGTCCTTAAGCTGGAACAGTTTCACACCTGTGCTGAGTGGCTCCTCTTGCACCTGAGCTGTCCTACTGTGTGAGAAGCTCCACTGAACAGGAGCGCTTGATGCTCCTGTGCTGTCAAACTGCGGTCCCTCCCTATAGTCTTCTGAGTAAACAGGTGCCAGATGCAGCCATTATAGTCTTGTGAGCTTGCATGTTCTGGATGTTTTCTTAAACATAGGTTGCTGCAGAGTCTATGATCAGTACTATTGATTCCTGGTTTGTTTGTTTGTTTTTAAAAAACTGTTAGTAAGATAAAAAGATGTATATCTCAAATTAAAAGCCAAAATAATGTATAATGGGATCACTGGGAGAATTTTTACTAATGTCAGGAATGAGATGAGAATGCCCATATCACCACTTGTTAAAATAATATTCCAGAAATAATATTTGATGCAATTAGATGACAAAAAAATGTGAATCTTTGAAAGCAAGAGGTAAAGTTCTCTAAGATGATATGATTATGTAACTAGAAATATTAATTTAAAAAATGTACTGGAAAAAATAAGAATATTCATTAAAATAGTTACAAAAGTGGTAACTATTCATATAAGTGTATGAAAGCACTTATATGAAAAAATTAAAATGTAATTTAAAAATTACCAAGTCGAAAGATTGATCTTCAACTTTCATGCTGGCTTTGTCTTTACAAACTGAAGGACCTGTTCTTTGAGTTAACATAGCACAAATGAGCAACCAATGAGCTTCGGGCACAACTGCTGCTGTTGGTGTTTCTCATTCGTCTTCAAATAATTCTGCCAAAGGCAATGGAGGACTTTATTTAATAGGACTTTGATTCTATTTTAATTTCACCCAAAGAACTGAAATTGGCACCAATGGCTGACCAACAAATTAGAAAGCAGTTTCAAGAGTTATATTTTAATCTCCTACCGTTCAACCATTTGAATGCTCTGATACAAAGTTTAAAGAAGTTTTCATGAACAAAGATAGAAAGATTGTTCTAGGTTGACAATAAATTTTTAGTATTACAATGCAAGGAGTGGTATCACCCCCAATACCTTTAGCTTAACACAATACGAATTCCTTTAATTAGTGAAAAGTTGAACTCAGTTGGACAGCTGTCCTGTGATCCTTTACCAGTTAGCTATTCGGGGATTTGAGCTCCTTCCATCCTTTGGTGTGTCTTCTTGGACAAAGGAGAGAGCAAGGCAACTAGGCCTGGGATTGATGTACGAGGCCTGGGATTTATGGCAACCCACTGCCTAGTTACAAGGCTCCAACTAAACTGCAAGAGAACTTGCAAAATGCATTTTTCCAGTGTGCCAAACAGGAAAATGGCAACTTGCAATTGAATACCCGGTATTATCTTTGCCATGGTCTCAAGAAGCCAGAAAAGTTAGTATTTCATTACTACCAGAGAGAAAGCTTCATATAACTGACATTACTAAAAAAGAAAAAAAAAAATCATTGTCTTTGAAAATCATTCTCCAAAATTCACTTAATCAACGATTTTCATCAAACAGCAACTCACTATATTCATTGGGAATTCTTAACACATAGCTCACCCACTTAATTGGAATAATGTATCGAATCCCCAGTCTGGCCCATGGTACACGTAGTGAATGCTCAGCAAGGACTAACTCCATCCTCAAGGCCAACTTTTACTGCTGGGAATGAAATGCTTCTCCACCGAGGTTTTTCATTGTGGAGGGTGGCAACGACAACACTCGCATTAACATTTTTCGTGCCTAAACCAGCTCTGGCATGCTGTGTTTGAATCACTAATCTCAGTTTGAGCTTTTATTAAAGTATCTGAGCAAATTCAAAGTTGCCTAAAATACTCTTGTATCCCACTGCCGTATGGGGGAAGTGCTTGTTAAGCTTTTCACCTTTCATAATAAAATATCAATCTACTCTTCTGGTTTCTAAAACATGGATGTGCTCTCTAACAACATGGAAGACCAGTTCTTTAGGCAAAACTTTAGTGTTTATAAAAATCTGTGTTAAAAATAAATTATACTTTTGGAAGCCAGTTCTAGACAGGGGTTGTGATATCCATCAGCTCCTCTGGATTTCCCAAATACAAACTTTGGATCAAGTTAGTCTCTTAGAACTCAACTTAGAACCTGGAAGAGATTGTTACAAGACAAAGTTCAATTTAAGATCTGCTCCTGCACTTTTGAGGAGACTGTTATATATGTTATCTGACATAGCGATCTTCTTATTTCTTCCATTGATTTTTAGACAGAGAGTGGAAGAGAGGGAGGAAGGGTGGAGAGAGAGAGAAAGAGAGAGAAAGAATCAACGTGAGGGATACACATCCACCGGTTACCTCCCACATGCACCCAACCAGAGTTTGAGCCACTGACCAGGAATCGAACCCTTCAATCCAAGGGCCACAACTCTAACCACTGAGCAAGCCATCCAGGGCTGATGTATCTGTCTTGATCTCATAAAGTAAGTAGTTTCTAACACAACTTAAGGCAAGAAAATGTCTCTTCTGAAAAAATGTATGTCTTCCGTTTTTTTATCTTAATGTTGAGAGTATAACAGATATCCCTCCTTTTTTCCCTCACTGCCCGCCTTCACCCAGTTTCCACTCCGCTCTAGGCCTTCACCACCCTGTTGTCTATGTCCATTGGATATTTTTTTAAGGTAAACTTACTTCATTAAGTTTCTTTTTAAAAAATGGCTGCCAAGTCTGGTTGGTGTGCTCAGTGGTTGAGACATGACCTATGAACCAGGAGATCATGGTGCAATTCCTGGTCAGGGCACATGCCTGGGTTTCAGGCTTAATCCCTGGTAGGGGGTGTGCAGCCGACCAATGATTCTCTCTTATTATTTACTAGGGGCCCGGTGCACAAAAATTTGTGCACTTGGGGGGGGGTCCCCCCTCAGCCCGGCCTGTGCCCTCTCACAGTCTGGGACCTCTCCGGGGATGTCCACCTGCTGGCGAGGGGCTAATGGCTGTTTGCAGACTGGCCAAGCTCCCCCAGTGGGGACCCTCACCCCATTGGGGTGTGGCCAGCCTGGGTGAGGGGCTGAGGGCTGTTTTCAGGCTGCCTATAGTCCCTTCAGGGTTCAGGTCCTTACTGGGGTACCTGGCCAGCCTGGGTGAGGGGTTGAGGGCCGTTTTCAGGATGCCCACAGTCCCTTCAGGGTTGAGGTCTCTACTGGGGTACCTGGGCAGCCTGGGTGAGGGGCTGAGGGCCGTTTTCAGGCTTTCAGGCTGCCCACAGCTCCCATTGACCCAAGGAGTCCAGCAAGGCTGGCTGGAATCAGGTTTCTGGGGTTTATTTATCTTCTATAATTGAAACTTTGTTACCTTGAGCAGAGGCCTAGGCAGGTAAGGAAGCCTTCTGTTTGTTTCAGCTTCGTGGCTTCTATAATTGAAACATTATTACCGTGAGCAGAGGCTCAGAAGCCTTCTGTTTACTTTAGCTCTGTGGCGGCCGGCCGCCATCATGGCTGGGTTAATTTGCATACAGTTGCTCTGATTGGTTTGGAGGTGTGGCTTGGCTGGTGGGTGTGGCTGTGAGCAGAGGCTCAGCCAGCCTAGGCAAGCAGTTGCAACGGAGGCCTCCAGTTTGCTGTAGCTCCATGACTGCCAGCCTCCATCTTGGCTGGGTTAATTTGCATACAGCCACTCTGATTGGCTGGTGGGCGTGGGTTAGGTGTCTCGGAGTGATGGTCAATTTGCATATTACTCTTTTATTAGATTAGATGTTTCTATCTTTCTCCCTCTCCATTCCTCTTTGAAATCAATAAAAATATATATTAAAAAAAAAGAGAGAGAAAATGTTGGCTATCAGACATATATGGAAACAGTATAAAGGTGAGTAGTTACCAGGGGTTAATGAGGGGGAGGGATGAATGGGCAGAGAACAGAGGATTTTGGGGACAGTGGAACTATTTTGTATCGTACTGTAATGATGGCTACATGCTATCATACATTTGTCAGAACACTTAGAATGCACACCACCAAAAGTAAACTCTAATGTAAACCATGGACTTCAGGTGATTATGATGCATCAATGTTGGTCATTGATTAGACAAAATGTACCACTCTGATGGGGTATGCTGATAATGGGGTAGGCTATGCATGAGTGGGGACAGGGAGTATATAGGAAACCTCTGCCCCTTCAACTCAATTTCTCTGTGAACCTAAAATTTTTCTAAAATATACAGTTTAGTAAAATGTATATTTTTAAAATATATGCATCTGCCATTATTTTTCCCAATAATTTGAATTTTGTTTGTTAGTTGGGTTTAAGTAAAATTAAAGACAATTTACATAGATTACACATATTGACACCAGGAAGTGCATGGAGCCCCTTTCAGTCCCTCCCCTCGGCCCACGGGTGGCAGCAGGAAGGGGCTCGCGGGAAGGGGCTCGCACATGACAGGTCCTGCTGGTGTGGCGGATCTGGGTCTCACACAATTTTGCACGCTGGGCCTCAGGTTGTGATACCATAACAAACACATATTTCATCTTTGTCCTGGTCGTTCTGTCATGGACATTTAGACAGACAAGATCAGAGCAAGGATAATTGGTCACCAGGGTGGAAAGCCCTGGGGAAAACCAGGACCTCATCCCCAAGGTGACCTTTCCTCCCCAAGCATATCGCTGCTCACGCGGTTTGTCAGACCCTCCTTTGGCCTTCCTCCCCTGCCATGTCATAGACCCCCTTAGAAGGGAACGCAACAAGGGGGCCAGAAAAGCAGCAAACCCAGCCCTGGCCTGTGTGGCTCAGTTCGTTGGAGCATCATCCCATACACTGAAAGGTGGTGGACTCTGGTCAGGGCACATTCTTAGGTTGCCAGTTTGATCCTGGTTGCGGCATGTAGGGAAAGGCAGCCAATCGATGTTTTTCTGTCACATCAGTGTATCTGTTTCTCCTTTCCGTGTCAAGGCTGACCTCAGGACCACCTACATTGGCTAATGCAGTGGTTCTCAACCTTCCTACTGCCGCGACCCTTTAATACAGTTCCTCGTGTTGTGGTGACCCCCAGCCATAAAATTATTTTCATTGCTACTTCATAACTGTAATTTTGCTACTGTGATGAACCATAATGTCAATATCTGATATGCAGGATGTATTTAGGCGACTCCTGTGAAAGGGTCGTTCGACCCCCAAAAGGTCGTGACCCACAGGTTGAGAACAGCTGGACTAATGACTCCCTGCCCTGGTGCTGCCAACTCCTCAGTGGGAACCACAGCCCTGTAAGAACAAAGGACCCAGCCTTTGGCAAGACTTTGATATGCAAACTGACTGACCCAGGGCCATACCTCTCTGTCAGGCCTGTGCATCTCAGCGGCAATACTCCTCTGCCTTCATCATCCCAGGGCCAGTTATCAGACAACTAGGGAACACCAACAAATGATTCAAAGTAGCCAGTCCTAAACTACTTACCCTGCCCTGCAGGAGTGTCCCCCACCCCACTCCATCTGTCTTCTGCCTCTGCCCACCCTGTTGTCCTCCCTGGCCCTGTGTGATGTGTGTGCCTCTGTCACTAGGACGTGTGAGTGAAATAAACTGTTTCTTCCCGAACCTGTCCTCGGTCTCCTTTTATGGCCACATCTGACTGATCATCTCATAAAACGATATAAAACTAGCATGGGTCTTGAGGAGTCGCTGTGAAAAAATAGTGAGTTAAAATATAATGCCATCATTACAGCGCCTGGTATGAAGAAAACATGAAATTAACGGCAATAGTTTAGGAAAAATAAGTGTAACTTAAGAGAAGGTGTAACTCCAGCATTTATGATCCAGACAGCAGCACATGCTCTGACATATCTCAATATGAAGCTGTGGAGTGTCTGTACCTCTATCTCTTTCTACAACATCTGAGATAGGAAAGAATGCAGGACCATTGCTGCATTCCTACGAACAATTTTTTTTTTTTCTGGCCACAGGGATTTCCTGTCTCTTACTGTGTTAGAAGCTGGAAGCAGAGACTCCTGTCTTTCAACAACAGGTATGATTTCTACCAACAGAACAGCCAATTACAGCTTCTAGAGAGGGAGGGATTCACCTGGTCTAGAGACATAACGAGTTTATGATTTTTAATGACATAAAGATGACAGTGACACAGGCCAAGTCAAAAGAAATCCCTGGCTGAATTTGATACGGAGTTTTAGTACCTAGGAGCAGGGCCAAGTGCTCCCTGCCTCGCTGCCAAGGCGGGGAGGAGCCGGCTCCTCACTCCAGTCCGTCCTGGGTGCAATCGGCTCAAGTTTCTTTAGCGTCTAGAAGAGAGATTTCTTTTTTCATAAGTAATTCTATGGGCATCTATTGCATAACTCTATGTGTTTTGTACCATATGACATGTAAGCCCCAGCCAACATTTCCAACTGGGACTGAAGCAGCTTTATCCCTTGTAGTCATTTAATTTGGTTTTGGTTTCTTAAAAAAACACATAAATCAGATTATCACCTTGAAACCTTACAGTGGACTTTCTAAGGGTAATAGATCAATCTTTTTCATTCATTAAAAGTAACCCTACAATGGGCTAGGAAAAAGGAGATGAAAACCTAAAAGTTCAGAAATAAAGGCTCCCAAGGACTGTAGTAACATTTGGATCCCCTTAGGGATGTTTCAAACCTTTCCCATTGACCCGCTCATGTCTATAAACCCGTTTTCCCACTAAAAGTTTGCTTTACAACCTCTCACTTATGTGTATAGAAAGCTGCATGCTGCTTAAAACCTGAAAAGTAAGGTCATCAGATGTACAACAGAAACACAGGGGAGGGTTTTGCTTCTGGCAATGATGGGTGAGGATATTTTGAGCAAACCCCCCCCTTTGAGAACCAGAAAAGCTATCTAGCTGGTAAGGAACTGGGCTCCTGGGCTCCAGATAGGAACACACAGGGGAGACCAAAGAAGGGAGCCTGAGGTTGTCCTGCTTTTCATCTTCAGGCAACTGGCAGTCTAACAGAGGAGACTGAGAGGTGGTTCCTCAGCACAGCTTTCAACAGTTGCCTGAGGCGAGAGAGGAAAACTTGAAGTCCAGAGTGTGCCAAGGAGGGTGGGACTCGGTGGACTCCCCAGGTGTTGAGCTGGAGTCCTGGAGGAGGAAACCCCAGGAGGAAGAGTCTGCTGGATGCAAACCAGCCTCCCAAATGCCAGGGCCTGCTGGTAGGGGATCTGTGTCTGCTCCTGCTCCAGCCCAGCTGCTTGCCAGAGACAAAACGAACACTCTCTGGAGGAAAATAACATCGCCTGTGGCCACACATGATCTCTGAATGTTTTATGTCAAACTCTGGAATCAATTAAGACATATCGAGCACCTAAGAAGATGAAGCTGAAAGAAAAACAGAGAACAGTGGAGGCAGGCTCATAGATATGGAAGTTATTCAACCAAATTTTTAAAAATTATGATAAATACATTTTAAAAAGTAAAAGGCAAGATTGAGAATTTGGGCAGAGAATAGGAAATTAAAAAGGCATTTCTATAATTGAATACATAATTGATATTGGAATCCAGTGATTGGGTTTAATAATAGATTACACACAGTTGAAAAGAATCAGATAAGTCCAAATAATATATCTAGGTTGAGTCGTGCAGAGGCAAAATACGTGAAAAATACACAAAAGAGTGTAAGACACACATGGGACAGATGAAAATAGCTAATATGTACGTAAGTGTAGAAGAGATAGAGCAGGACTGAGAAAATGGGACAGAATAAAGTTACAAAGAGATAATGGCTCAGAATTTTCCAAAAATATGAAGCCACCAATTTAAAAAGCATCATGAGCCCCAAGCAAGAAGTCTACAAAGAAAACCACACCTAGCCGTGACCAGTTGGCTCAGTGGATAGAGCGTCGGCCTGCGGACTCAAGGGTCCCAGGTTTGATTCCAGTCAAGGGCATGTACCTTGGTTGCGGGCACATCCCCAGTGGGGAGTGTGCAGGAGGCAGCTGATTGATGTTTCTAATTCTCTATTCCTCTCCCTTCCTCTCTGTAAAAAATCAATTATATATATATATATATATATATATATATATATATATATATATCTCCACACCTAGACAATACATGTAACACCAAAGACAAAGCCTTAAAGCAAGCAAATGAAAAGAAGGCAAAAATGTGTTGGCTCTTCTCCTTCTTTGTCCAGGGTGGTGTGCAGGACATGGGCAACTGGACCGGGGTTTGTGTTACTCTGTTTCTGTCTATTGCCAGTTACTCTGGGGAAATTGAGGCAGCATTCCTCATCTTTAAAATTCTTAGAGCATTTACTTAATGACAATACATATCCATTTGGTTCTTAATCCCTCTATGCACTGTATATATAACTAAGTTTGAGCATCTTGATGTGGTAGGCCGTTATTATCCCCACCTTTAGATAAACAAACTAAAGGCATAGAGAAGTTAAAGCATTTGGATAAGGTCATGAGGCTAGTAGGAAGTAAAGCCTGACGTCATGGCCCTTGCTTCTAACCCTCTGTCATCCGGTGAAAATGGTAAACTGCCTGTGGGAGGATGACGACTCAACTTCCTACTAATCCTCATATTGCCAAGCCCTGTGCCTGGTGACTCGCTCAAACAATACTAACAGCACAACCTTGACAGCCACAGCCGACTTGGTGGAGCACATATAATACATCAGAACTCATTACTTTTCATATCCTTCTCATGAGGCAGACACTGGTGTTATCCCATTTTACATACTTGAACACTGAGGCACAGACAGGTGAAGTAACTTGCAAGGTCATGTGTTATTACATGGTGGAGCTGGAATCCAAAACGAGGCAGTTTGGCTTCACAGCCTGTTTGTCACCATCAGATGTACTGATCTTGCTCTACTATTGCTCATTAACCAGAGAGGTCAAGGAGAGAGAGAGAGAGTGGTCTGTGTTTACTAGATCAAGCTTGGAAGCATCCTAGTTGTGATGGTTAAATCAGCACACACTTTGGCTGTGAAAGACCGTATCTGTAGAGATGCTGACAAAAGGCAAATGATCACAGAGGAAATTTCAAGCTATTCCATTTGGTCCTACAGACATTTTTCAGAACCTGTGCAGTCACTTATTCTCCCCACAGGTGAGTTCTTAACTCATCTACTTACCCCATCTTGTGCTTGTTTTTCCAAGACATTTTATATTTTTAAATTTATCATTATTGTTGAAAGTATGTTACAGAAATCGCCCCTTTTCATCCACTGACCCCCTCCACCCCGCTCCAGCACGCTCCCCAAGGCTTCACTGCACTATGTGCTTTTACCAGATATTTTTCATTTCCCTATTTTTGTATCCTCTCAAGTTCATTTTACTCTTCCCTTATCCCTTAGATTAAAAGGTAAAGGAATGGGCTTTACGTCAGAATTGTCCTTTGCCGACTCCCAAATTAGTTGAGGCTTCACAAAAACTCGAAAGCCAATGGAGCTTGCTCGGCAATGTTTGGAAGGAGAAAAATCGCCATGAAAAGACCAGGCCTACTGCTTGGGGAAGACGGTAACCATTAACAGATGCCAGGAAGAAGGGAAAGCTGTGCAGCTGCTACTATTCTTCTTCATCAAGAAAACGAAGCATCTTCACATTGAAGAGTATAGGGTGAATGTTAAATGAGCCATAAATTGTGCCGCTCACTCTCTACAGAGGAATTGAATTACAAAATATGATGGTCTGACTTTCTCCAAGGCCATATATATTTAATCGAATGCTGTAATTAACATCCAGTTTTAAATGTCGGTAGTCTCAGAAGAATGAATCCACAAATCTTGGGTGGAAATATTTTAAAGATGACATTATCAAATACTCTTTTGCTTTGAATGGAATTAAACGCATAGAATTTATCCCTTAGGTTAAAAGATAAAGGAATTGGCTTTATGTTTCACTGTCTTATGGCTCATTTGGTTGCAAGGAACAGAAACCCACTCTGGATACTTCCAGTACAAAAGGATTTATTATATGGCAGCTCCTCATAAAATTTAAGAGACGAAGGACAGTGAAGCCCCATGGGAAATTAACCTGGGAACTGAAAAGTCTTCAGGAACCACTCAGCTTTTCCCTGGGGCTGCATGTTCTCTTGTCTGAGGTTTTCTGTTTCCCCTGCTTTGTCCACCCCTCTGTGCAGACTCGCTGTCTCCGTATGCTATCACATGCGTGGCCATCAATGGCTGTCATGCTCTCTCATTTGACAGGACCTTGCATCTCTAGGGACCACCACCACCTGACCCATAACCTATGTCTCTCAGTCAAAATCTCAAGAGAAAAATAATCAGATTGGCCTGGTTTATGGATCAGGTGTCCACCTCTTTTTTTTTAAGTTCTTTTTTAAAAATACATTTTATTAATTTTTTACAGAAAGGAAGGGAGAGAGATAGAGAGTTAGAAACATCGATCAGCTGCCTCCTGCACACCTCCTACTAGGGATGTGCCTACAACCAAGGCACATGCCCTTGACCAGAATCGAACCTGGGACCTTTCAGTCCACAGGCTGATGCTCTATCCACTGAGACAAACCGCTTAAACCAGTTAGGTCTGTCCACCTCTTTTCTAATTAAGGAAGGTTGGGTTTATATGGTATAATCATGGGAAGAAGGACTCACAGCTGATGCTTGAATTGGGTGAGGGAGAGGGTGTTCTTTAAAAAAGAGAGAGAGCATTTCTTCCCAGTTCTGGACCCAGTTCTTCAATGCCCCAGAATTTTCAGCATATTTTAAATGACTACCAAGGACAAGTTCAAATATTAGACAGACTTTGGGAGAAAGCCAGTAAAAGAGGTGTGTGTGTTGGGGGGAAGACATTCAATATATATGTAAATTATTCTCCACTCAGTGAGGTGTAAGCTCATAAATTACTCCTCACCAATGAAGTGAAGTTGAAAGATTGAAAGAAAAACTTTTAATGACACATGTGAACATTCACCAAAGATTTTTAGGGCAAACACCAATAAAGTTTGTATTTAATATCAACATAATGTGATACATTTACCAGAGAATATTCAATTCAGGTGCATGCAATAAATAATTACCAATACATGATTTTAAAGCAAAACACCCCTTGACTGTGACAGTATGAAAAATTTCAGGCGAGTTAGCAGAGAGTAACATTTGACATTTTTTCTCTGACCCCTTTACCTAACTGGGTGAACTGGCTTCTAAATCAGTTACCTGGATGGTGGTGGAATAGGTGGGTGTGACTCTCACCTCCTCCTAGTAACAAAATGGAATTGCAACTAAAATGTAGAACAAACAACCTGAATAACCAACTGAAGACTAGCTGAACAAAGTCTTAAACCGAGGACTTACAGAAGAAGCCACAGTAAGGATGATAAAATGGCAGAGATGAGAAAAGGGCTGGCCCCACTCTCAGCGTAGGCTGCTGAGGTTCTGAAGGGATATCTCAGCTGCAAATGTTCCCCCTGAGGAGCATGGGGGCTCAACTCCAATCCAGGCTCCCATCCCAGAGCACCAGAACCAGGAAAGGCACCCAAGTAACACCTGGCTGTGAAAAGCAGTGGAGCTTCTGTCCATGGAAGAAGACAGGACTCTTTTGGAGACACAGGTTCCCTCTTAAAGGGCCAACACACAAAATCTTGTTCTCGCTCACTGACTCTGAGCTCCAACAGATGGAGGGCAGAATGGACTAGAATTTTGTCAAGAAAGACTGGGGTTTGCAGCTCTGAAAAGAGAGCTGAAGTGACAGAATCTTTGTATGGCGTCCCTCTCCCACATCGCAGATGCCATCTTTCTTGGGAGGATCACTTCCCTCCATATGGCATTGGCCTGGGGGAATACAATAGCCACAACTGCTGGACTCACACCTTGTGGAGCTCA
>PVJC01017816.1:0-17503 GCA_004026665.1 Murina feae
GAAGGCTGTCCTGCTGGGGCCCAACAGCTCTGTGCCAGGAATGTCTTTTATTTTTTTTTTAAATATATTTTATTGATTTTCCTACAGAGAGGAAGGGAGAGGGACAGAGAGTTAGAAACATGGATGAGAGAGAAACATCGACCAGCTGCCTCCTGCACACCTCCCACTGGGGATATGCCCGCAACCAAGGTACATGCCCTTGACCAGAATCGAACCCAGGACCCCTCAGTCCGCAGGCGGACGCTCCATCCACTGAGCCAAACCGGTCAGGGCGCCAGGAATGTCTTTAATTCAAAACAAAGTACTTTCTCCTGCGTTGTCTCTCCAGCTCTGCACTCAGCACGGTGGGCAGGGTTTAGAGGTTAACATCCCATTTTACGGATTAGGGGCCCAGGCTCCCCGAGGGAGGAGGCCTGCGGACAGACCCATAAGTAAACGAATGGCTAACCCTAACCCAGGCTCCCTCAGGGGAGGGGCTGGCTCTGTACCCGGGTGGCCCTGGCCCGGGTTTTCCTAGCCGTGCTCTCACTTCAAGTGCCTGGGCCTGAGCTCCTCAGAGTCCCAGGAAGGCCCCTCAGTCCAGAAGCGCAGGCCAGTCCTCCCAGTCCACTCGGGCTCTGCCTGCAGGAAGCAGGGGACATGCACAGGGCAGGGAGCTAGGACGCTGGGTCATGCAAGGGCCTCACCTCTTTCCCCAGCTAGTTTGTGGCTGGCCCAGCGCGCCTGTGTGTGTGTGTGTGTGTGTGTGTGTCTGTTTCATCAATAAGCCATTGTCATGTGTCAGGAAAGTGTGGTGGGAGGGGGAGGGGAGAAGCTAATGGGATTGGGTCATATCTGGCCTCTAGTCATGTCACTGGCTCCTCTGACCTCGGTAGCCCCATCTCTGAAATGGGACCACAGTAACACCCCCTGACAGGGGTCCTGGGACACTCCTGGGCTGTGATGACAGCCATCAGGCAAATCCTTGGAAGCTGTGGAAATCTGTGTCCGTTGAAGCCAGCGTTCCCTTGGTTCTGGTGTGAGGTGCTGGGTCCTCTTGGGCTCCGTCCCCCAGATCTACACGCCTCAGCCGTAGCTCAGGGCGGAGTGAAAGTGTGTGTTGGGTGAGGGATGGCTTTTCCTGAAAGTTGACCAGATCTCCTCTCTCCCCCTTTGCTGCACAGGAGGTGATGGAGGCCTGGCCACAGGCCTGATGAACTGTGGTGTGTGGAGGGAGGGGGCTGAGGGGCTGGCCTGGATGGAATCTGGCTGGTTCCCCTTCAAGTCAGCCCCTTGAGGGGGGTGCGTGTGTCTGCGGCAGTGCCTGACACCCCCAGACCAAGGCTATATTTGGGGAATACAGTTTTTAGGCTGGTTGGTTGTGGGGTTGGGGGTGTGCCGGGAAGCCGGTGTTGGTCTCCCAGTGCAGTCGACTTCTCGGGGTGGGGAGGGCAATGTGTTTTATGCCCAGGAATATGGCCCCAGCAACTCCTGCCACCCCTGGAGCCCTCTGGAACCACTGCCCCCTGCTGGGCCGTGGGAAGGCCAACATTGAGACTTCAGGGTGGGAGTCGCTGGGCTAGGCCTGGGGAGGCCAGGGTCTCAGGGCTGGGGAACATGTGGGGAAGGGAGTCAGAGCTCTTTCTGGGACCTCAACCCCCGGCCTTCTCTTTTTCCTCGTTTCTGTCGTGTCCTTTGTCCCCTGTAGGTCTTGAACTTGTGTGTGTGTGTGTTGGGAGGGGAGACTGAAGAAAGGGAGGGGAGGGGCCCAGGAGGAGGACTTGAGCTGTTCTGTCTGCTTTCTTTTTCCTTTGAGTTTCTCCCCAACCCACCTCTCCCTGTCCTCTCTGTGCCCAGCCTCTCCTGTCCGTCCATCTGTCTGTCTCTGGGAAGGGATGGGAAAGAGGGTCCCATATCTCAGTCCCTGGGCCTCCATCTCCTTGGGAAGCCCCACCCCCATGCGTCCTACTTCTGGCCCCTTTCCAGGCCAACCCCCAGCCTCTAGGACAAGAGTGTTCGGGGTCATGCTAGTCTGAGGGAGGAGGCTGCCACCCCCACCTGTCTAGGAGGCGCGTGGAAGGAAGACAGTGCAGGCTCCTCCCTACACCTTTCAGGAAGCGCCCCAAAGGAACCCCTTCCCCCACCTGTGCAGCCTTAAGAAGGAGAAAGGTGTCCAGGACCCCAGCTTCCAGACCCTCTTTGGCCCTAAAGGACAGCACCTCACCTGCAGTCATCCCTCCAAACCCCGCCATGGAAGAGGTGGAAGAGCAGGAAGCTGGACCTGCCGGTGCTCTCCACCCTCCTCGATGCCCCAGGCTCCCTTTCCACCCCGCCTGTGCTCCTTCTGTCCTCTAGTTGGGGCTGGGCAGCCCCAGGCCGGGCACAATGTGACCCCCCCCCCCACTGTGTCCCCTCTCCCCTCCCGCAGATCCCGAGCGGAGCAGCCCCCCCATGCTGTCTGCGGACGATGCTGAGTACCCGCGGGAGTACCGAACCCTGGGGGGCGGGGGCGGTGGGGGCAGCGGGGGCCGGCGCTTCTCCAACGTGGGGCTGGTGCACACGTCGGAGCGCAGGCACACGGTGATCGCAGCCCAGAGCCTGGAGGCGCTCAGCGGGCTCCAGAAGGCGGACGCCGAGCGCAAGCGGGATGCCTTCATGGACCACCTGAAGAGCAAGTACCCCCAGCACGCCCTGGCCCTGCGCGGCCAGCAGGACCGGATTCGGGAGCAGGTGAGTGGGGCTCGGGGCTGCCGGGCGGGGTGGGGGCGGGCCAGCTGGCGCGGGAGGCGCTGGCCCCATGCTCCCCTGTCCCCCAGGCTCATTCTGATTCTGAGAGGTGTCTGGGGCAGTTGCCCCTGTTGGCCTTTTCTGGAGCCTGGGGAGGATGGGGATGGGGCCTCCGCCCCCAGACCTCTGCCTGCACCAGATGGGGCACCTCACTCAGGCTGATAGACCCCGCAGAGGGCAGGAAGGCACGCCTTGGGGGCCAAGAGCGCAAGCGGTGGGGAAGGTAAGAACGCCTTGGGGACTGGCTGTTCTGAACCTGATGGACATCAGCAGTGGAGTAGAGGCTTGGGGTCCGCAATAGGCTGTGGGAACCTCAATAGGCTGGATCTGATGTGCCTGCCCCCAGGCCTGGCAGCAACAGAGCCCTGAACTCCTGGGGTCTTTTCCCTCCCACCCCACCCCATCCTTTCCCCAAGACTCCGTGTGACTTGGAGCTAGAGGCCCCCCTCTCTGTGCCTTGGTTTCTCTCCTGCCATTAGTCAGGCTGAGAGAGGGGTTGGGGCTCCTGCCTCTCGCCCAGGGCCTGTCTGGTCTCCTTTCTATTTTGGGGTGAGAGGTGCTTCCCCTGTCAGCCTCCCCCAGATCCTTGGGTTCCTGGATGCATCTCTGTATCCAAACCTGGCCTTCTTGTCTGTAGGAAAATCCTCTCTTGGGGTTAGCCTTCTGCTTACAGCCCCACCTGGGTGAGGGGCCTGAGTGGCTGCTGAGACTCAGGCACTGTCTGCTGTGGAGGAAGGGACCACGGGGAGGGTGCTTCATGCCATCAGCATCCTTTCCGTTGAGCCTGGGGGTGTCGTCCCCACTCCCTTGCCTGTCTTGCTCTGGACCCCCTTTCCAGGCACTGCTGGGTGTGGCTAGGGAAGGGGAAGGGTGTCCCTACCCACCCTCACTGCAGGGTAGAAGGTCACATTGGCTCATTTCTGGTACCTCATCTGTCCCCTGACGTCACCTCTAGTTCTGTCTGGCTTTTGCGTTTAACCAGCTCCAGAGTTGTCCTGGGAGCAGAGTTCTGATTGGAATAGGGAGAGTCACAAATGAAGGAGATGTGGTTGGTCCCCGCTCTCAGGGATCCCTTCTGTTTGCTCCGGCTTGGGGAGAGGAAGCAGGGGCATTTGTGATCTAGATGAGGCGGAGGGATGGTTAAACTTCAATATGAGGAGCACAGTCATTGGGAGAGGGCTTGGAGGAAGGGGGTCAGATGGGCAGCCCTGGTCAGGGAATGCTTCCTGGAGGAGGAGGTACCTAAACTAGGTGTAGATGGATGAAAAGGACGGATGAGGCATCAGGTGGAGAAAGGTGTTTTTTTTTTTTTTTTAATATATATTTTATTGATTTTTTACAGAGAGGAAGGGAGAGGAATAGAGAGTTAGAAACATCAATGAAAGAGAAACATTGACCAGCTGCCTCCTGCACACCCCCTACTGGGGATGTGCCCACAACCAAGGTACATGCCCTTGACCGGAATCGAACCTGGGACCCTTCAGTCCGCAGGCCGACGCTCTATCCGCTGAGCCAAATCGGCTAGGGCGAGAAAGGTGTTTTATAAGGTGTCAGAAGGCTGTGGGGCAGGGAGGGGGTCTGACTGGAAAGGTGGGACCAGATGGTGGTCGCTAGAAGGGCTGTGGTTATTTATCAGGGTGCATAGGAGGGGGGAAAGGGTGGCTGGAGGCAGAAGAAGAGGAAGAAGAGTGTGTCATGGAGGACAAAGGGAAGAGATGGGGAGGAGGGTTGGAAAGAATGGACAAGGCTTGTTGGCTGCCTTGGTCTAGAAGGCAAAGACAGAGAAACCGGGGTGACAGGGAGATGTTGGTGCCTGAGAGAACTGAGAGAATTGGGAGGGGAATTTGGGGGTGGGGACAGGAACAGAGAGAAGAGTTTGAGGAGCGGGTAGGGTGGTCACAGGATGTGTGTTGTACACTGTGCAGAGCTCAGCACAGCTTCAGTGAGGGGTTGAGCATGATCGAGTCGGAGTGGAAGTGGGACCTGGTGCATAGCCTGGCCACCAAGGCAGGATGGCGTCTGAGAGTGAAGAGGCCATGGCGGTTGGGGGAGGAGGACGAGGAGACAGGCCCAGCAGGAGGGATGGGGAGAGAAGCGGCCATTGGGACCAGCCAGGATACTTGGGTCCAGAGGGGGCTGAGAGCTCATTTCAGGAGGTGTGGTGAGCTCATGGCCAGTTTCAGAGGAGATGGGAGATGGTGAAGGGACAGGATCCTTGGCTGCAGACCTGTCTGGGGAGGTTCAGCCGGAAAAAGGTGGAGACAGCCAAGGTGGTGGCCACAAGGGGCAGCAGACCTGTGAGAGAAGATGTGGGTGAGTTTGAGGGCCTCATCCGTGTCTGGCATGTTCTTTGGCAGTGAAGAGGCACTCAGTAAATACGTAGGAAATGAATCAAAGCACAGCCATTCACTCTCAAATTCATTCCTTTATTCATCAACTCATTCATTCCTTCCCTGGGTGTAAGTGGGTGGGACCTACAGCTGGTTCGCTGGCCGTGGAGTGCTCAGTGCCTCTGCGGAGTGCTGGCTCAGTAAATATTTGTGGAATGAATGAAGATGGGAGAATTTGAAGATGCTGAGGGGGAGAGGACCATGGGGGAAAAGTTCTGGAATCAGAAGGGGATGGGCTTTGAGCCTTAGGTGTGGTGGTGTGGCCTTGAGGCGGGAGAAGAGTTGATCCCTCTGAGAAGGCCGGGGAGAAAGGCGGGATGGGGAAAGAGGCACACTGGGCGCTGGGCGAGGCCCCCTGCCCATGGTCCTCGTCTCTGTGAGGTAGGAAGTGACACCCTCAGTGAGAAGGGAATGAAGAGCTGGAGGAGAGAAGTGGGGAGCAGCTCCCTGGCAGAGTGTGCAAGGAGGTGAAGAAAAGGACTTCAGGAATAGCTGGTGGGGAAGCTTCTCCCCTAGGCTTAGGGAGCCCCGCATCTGACAGGAGGGAGACATGCAGAAACAGACGAAGGGCTCTTAGAGACCCAGCCTCCCCCCTGCGCGGGACTAGTCAGTGTTGCAGGGGCCCTCGGCAGGGTGAGAGAGTGCCCCTTCCTGCCCCATCACAGCCTCCCCAGCGGCTCCTGCCCGCTCCCCCTAATGGGGTGTCCCCCCCTTCGCACACACAGGTTGGCGGCTGGACCGTGGACCCCGTGTGCCTTCTCAGCTCCCTCTGCTCCCACCTCCATGGCGACTCCGCCCCCTCCGGGGCTGGCCAGCCGGCCCAGGTGAGTCACCCACCTCCACCCCAACCCCAAACCCATGGCGGAGTTTGGCTTTGGGGAGGATTTTTTTTTGGAGGGGGGCATCCAGGAGTTTTATTTTGTGTCCTTTTCTCTTAGGCAGGAGTCTCCGTTTTCAGGAAACTCGTATGCCCTGTTCTCTGCCCCCTGGTTGCCTAATTCCTATCACTCTCTCTCCAGACCTGTGCCGAGGTTTGGCTTTGGGGAAGGACTTTTTTTTTGTGGGGGAATACTCAGGTTTTGAAAATTTTTGTGCTCTTTTCTTCTTTAAACAGGAGTCCCTTCCCCAGGAGTCTTATGCCCTGAATTCCCACCAGTTGCAGGTCATCTGTTCCCCTCCCCCCTCCCCCCTTCCATCTCTGAGCAGACCCAGCCTTCCCTGATGTCTCATCATCAGGAAGCTCTTCATGATGTCTCCCGCCCTTGCTACGTTCAAGCCTTTAGTTTCAAAATTTTAAGAGGATGTTGGCATCCGGGCATTTGTCCTGAAGTTGTTTCCTGCTTCTCCATCAGGCCTGTTTCCCTGATGAGTAGGTGGATCTTACCTTAGACAGGGGCACACTTAGGCAGGCTTGGCCTCTCCGCTCAGGGCAGAACAGGGCTATGGGAGAAAGCTAGGCATCTGAGGACCAGACGGGAAGGGTGGGGTCAGGGAGTCCGAGTTACCAGGAGGAAGGGCAGCCCTGAGGGGTGTTCAGGGGCAGAGGAGGAGTAGAGGCAGGGGAGCCAATGAGTAGCTCACACACCTGGCTCCTCTGGGGGAGGGGCAGCAAGCCTGGACTTCTGTAAGAATTCGAAGAAAAAAATGTGAGGGCCTAGGGGGAGGACGAGGCTCCAGAGCACCAAAGGTTTAGCTGATGAACTCAAGTCTAGCAACAGGTTGGCATGTCTTGGCATCACACACAGGGCATTCAGCCCACATCCTTTCCCGGCTTCCTGCCCCATCTTGACTGAACTTTGGGGAGCAAAGATGTGTCTGCCCCCAAGACTGAATGGCAAGTGGGGACAGACTTGTCCTGTGTGGTCAAGTGCATGCGGAGGCCAACATGGGGCTGGAACAGGGATGGTGATGAGGCAGAGGACACCTAGGCTGTGCCTGGGGCATGCACAGGCCTCCCTAGATGGAATGTGTGGGGTTAGATGGGGTTGGGGTGATGAAGAGAAGTGAGGTTGGACTTGGTGAGGGACAGCTGAGGGGTCCTAGGCCTGCCTGCATCTGCCTCTGATGGAGGCAGGAGAGCTTGAAGGGACCCTCGCCCAGAACTTGGAATCACTGAGGATTCTGGTGGCCGTGCCCAGGATTTTGTCATCGCTTGGTGTTTAGTGCTTATCGAAGGCCTCAATTCCCACGCGGAGTCTGAGGCTCCTTTTGTGAAGCGCAGGACCAGAGTTCAGCAAATGCGGGTCACACAGCCGAGCAGGCCCAGCAGCCACCCAGGAAGCGGGCATCCTTGGCCTTCCACGCTGGGCTGGAAACTGAGTCCCGGTAGAACCCACGGCCACGGTGCGAGCGCACCGGTGGGAGAGGCCGTGAGCTCGCTGGGCGGCGGGTCAGGGGGCAGGACATCCTCCTCCCCCACCTCCCCAGACCTTTGGGGGTGGGGTGGGGCCTGGCGTGGACCCTGGGACCCGGGCCGAGGCCCGATTCAACCCACAGCCCCTCCCCCGCCTCCGCGGGGCTGGCTAACCTCCCTCCCCGCCCTGCAACCCGAGTCCCGGGCGGAGGGCCGGGGTGTCGGGTGACCGCGGCGGCGCAGCCACTGGCCTCCGCGGCTCCTCGGCGGGGCTGCGCCCGCGGGGCCGCGCGGGGCGGGGGCCGGAGAGGATGTGCGCGGGTGCGCGCCGCCGCGCCAGGTGGAGTCGTGGTTACCGAGGCGACCGGGGCCCGGGCCCGCTCGGCGGCGGCGGCTCTCGCATTGCAGCAAAGGGCACCGGCGGCAGCGGCGGCTGCGGCGGCTGCGGAGGCGGCAGGGGGAGGGGAGAGCCGGGGCGGGTGCGAGCAGGGGCCGCCCTCCCTCCCCCGCCCGACGCGGAACCTGGGGCTGGGGGTCCCCCCGGCGCATACACCTGTGGCCGCAGGTAAGGGGAGCGGAGCGGCTGCGGGGTGTCCGGGTCGCGGCCTCGGGCAATGCGGGGATCGGGGACACGGAGATGGGGGGGCGCGCTCCGAGGCTGCGAGGCGCCGTCGGGGGTGGGGTTGCAGAGGCCGTTGCGGTTCCAGCTCCCAGAGAAACGCCCCCTTCCCTCCCCCATCGGGTTGACTGCCTTCGGCGTGGGCCGGGCCCCCACCCCGAAATGCCGTGGGCGCCCCCTCCCCCAACCCCGGGGAGTCATGACCTTCCGGGGGTGCACCTCGCCCCGGCGCAGGTCCCACAGCAGCCTCCCCCCTCCGGCCTCCCCTGCACGCGCGCACACACACACGCACACGCGCACACAGACACACACTGTGCCTTGGGGAGAGTTAGGAAATGAGTGTCGGGGGCACAGCACGGGGAGGGTCGTGCATGTGCGCGGCGTTGGGGAGTGGCGCCCCAGCCTAGGGGGTCGGCGTTGCGGTGGCCGCGAGCTCACAAGAGTTGAGAGGTGGGTGTGTGCGCCGGTGCAGCGGAGCCAGGGGAGCGAGGAGCCGGGGCGAGACCTGTCGGTGTCCGCCCTCCCTTGAGGATGCGTTGTAGGGGCTCGAGGTCAAAGAGGGGTCAGGCGCTCACCCAGCATTCAGGGGACGTCTGCCCAGGGAAGGGGCAAGACCTCAGCCCACTGGCTGGGCTAAGACTCCCCCGGGGCACAGCCCTGCCCTCTCGGGAACAGCGGGGAGAGGGGAGCAGCTGCCAGGGGAAGGAAGAACCCCACTGAGGACCCCAGGGCGGGGGAGGGAGAGCGTTAACTCCCTCTCTCCCAGAGGGAAGAAGCTGTTTTCTCTTCTCTCCAGGGAGTTTGAGGACTCCCTGGCCTTGCCTCCTTGGGTCCTCCAGCAGCTCCCCTCCCCCATTTCTGAAAGCCTTGTCCCTAGAGAGAGATGGAGGCCTTTGGTGTCATCCTCTGAGAACAGCTGACAGCTCCCCGGCCCCTCGAAGAGTCTTTGCTACTCTGATTAGCCATGGGAGGGTCTCCCCACGCAACCTGTTATTTTGCCTTCTCACTGTCTGCTGGGAGGGACACCTCCTCCCTGACTAGAGGTACTGCAGGTTTTGGCTTGGGCTGGGGTGCCCCATCTCTCTTGGGCCTTTCCTGTCCTCTGCCCTCCTTCCAGGGGGTTTGTGCTGGGAAATCCCTGGGGAAAGGGCCCAGAGGCTGAGCAGGAGATGGAGGGAGTGGTGCCAGATGACAGCATTCAGAGACACCCCCCTCCTCCCGTGGGCTGGTCCCATTCTCTTGGCATTAATTCATAGTCAAATATTTGTTGAGGGTCTGCTATATGCCAGGCATTGGGGTGGGCATAGCAGGAGCAACAGATAACCAGGAAGAGGGTGAGGAGGGAAAGGGTGCTGGAGGTCGGATGGGGAGAGCCCCACTTTAGTGAACAGCGGGGGAGCCCTCTGCTCCATCACCCAAGGCTGTCCCACGGGTTTCACACCCTGGGAAGAGACAGAGCATCCCCAAGGACCTTGCCTGAGTCCCCCCTCCAAGGACCCTGAGTTGCCAGGAGACCGTCTCATTCCTGACGGGGCGGATCCACTCAGTGTGCTCTACCCGCCGAGCCCCAAGCCCCGGGGCCGTGATGGTTGTAGCCTCACTCCAAGTTGGCCAAGACCCTCAAAGCAACGCTTCCATCTTTAACCTCGAGTGGGACTTGCCTGGCTTTTCCTGTGGCACCGATGCCACTCAGTCCTGCCCCCTGGCCCCAGCTTGTCACCCCTCTCTTGCAGGTCTGACTGCCCCATGGATGCGCCTAGCCTTGGGACCCCGAGGTAGGCCCGTGTTGAGGGCATAGCCAGTGTGGCTGTGGACAGGCCCCCTCCCTGTCTCCCTCCCAGAGGCATGAGGTCGGCCCCAGCCATCTGCACACACCACACTGGATGTGTTGACCTTGGAGGCTGGATGGAGGGGGCCATCTCTGCCTCTTTTGGGTCAGGAGTGCACCCACCTGACCCATGATGTCTGAGACATCATGGGCAGGGACAGTGGCTGAGGTAGCCAGAGGCCCTGACCTCGCTAGTGGGGGTGGGGAGGAGGGATGTGTGGGTGCTGCTTCCTGTGTTTCTGCATCTGGTGTGTGTCTGTATCCATACGTGAGTGGCTCTGTGACCCTGTCGGGGACATGGTGGGGGGGTGAATGGTGCCGGTGCCTCTGTTTGTGACTGGAGTGTGCGTGAGCACATCAGAAGTGTACACGTTTGTGAGTGAGTGGGGGTGGTCTACGAACAAATAGCTTTGTCTCTGAGTTTGCTTGTTCCGGGGTTGTTTCTGACTTGGAGGGATGCTCGTGTCTTTTTTGGGGGTGTTTTGTTGCTCTGGATGTGCTTGCGGTGATGTCTTTCTCGAGTCTGTGCAAGGACTCAGTGTGGGGCCTGCGTGTTGCCGGACACTGTGGGGGCCTTGTGTGCACAGGGTAATGGTGGTGGCGGCTGCAGAGCCGTCCATCATCCCTGGGGCTGCAGGCACGGCTCTCGTCATAAACCTTCCCGTGCCCTCTGCCTGGCTCTGCTGGCCCCCACGTGTCCACTCTCTCTGCTACCCCTCCCCTTCCCAAGGCCACAGAGCCTGTCACTCCAGCCCTCGCCTCCCCTCAGCATCTGTGGGCATCCCCTGGCACCGATGGGGGTGGCATGTGTCCATAGATTGTTCCGGGCACTGGCTAGGGCACAGACCTTGTTGTCCCCTTCCCCTGCCTGCCATGTTACTATTTTTTTGCAAATCTTGGAGCCAATGCCAAAAGGAGAGCTGGGGATTGTGGCTCAGAGGGGGGTAGGTGGGGTGGCCTGGAGAGTGAACCTCATTATCCCACCCGCACCCTGAAGGTCTAACTCAGGGCAAGCCTCCACCCCAGGCCCCCCCACGCAGCCCCTGTCCAGCTCCGCTTTGTCTGGAAAGCGTTCAGATGACCCAGGATGTCCTAGTGTTGTTTTCTCCTCCCATTGGGTGCCTCAGTGTCCCTCTGCTCTGCCAGTGGCTCTGAGGCTTGGGGAATCTCGTTTGCTGGTGCCAGGCACCCCAGGGCCAGGCCATCTGCTGCCTCTTGTCTTCCTGCTGAGGCTGGCACCGGTCAGCAGGGTGCCTTCTGCTTTGCCAAGAACCAGCCAGGCCCCCCGGCCACTCCTTCCTGTCCTTAGCAATCTGAAAGGACCTTCCGGCCTCCATGGGAGGCAGGGCGACCCCAGGTTATTGTGAGTGGGGAGGAATCTGAGCCCCCATCCATTCAGAGGCTCAAGGAGCCCCCCTCTTTCATCTGTCCGGCCACAGGGGATTGCCCGTGCTCTCACCCCAACTCCTTCTGTTGCCGTGGCTCCTACCCATTGCCCAGTGCTGTAAGGTGACTGGCATCGGTCCACCTTCCTCTATAATCCAGGCCTATCATGTTGACAGGCCTCCCTCCACCACCCGCCCCATCAACCCTCCTGGGGTCCAGTTCTGACCTCACTGTGCGTCCACTCAGATGCCTTCGCTCATCCAACCTGCTAAATCTACATAATTTTGCTCAGCATTTAAGCCCACTCATCTGGCCCCAGCCCCCTCTTTGTAGCCTAATCTGCTACTTTCCCAGACCCCGCACCTCAGCCAGCCTGGACAAGGGACTGTTCCCTCAACACCCTCTCCTCTTGCCTGGCCCAGGGCACTTGCCCACGCTGTCCCCTCTAGCCTTTGTCCAATCTGAGCTACTCCTTTTTCAAGACCTAGTTTAAGTGCCACCTCTTCCGGGCAGTTTCCCCTGGCCTGCCACAACCAGCCGCCACTTCCTTGGCCCTGCAGCTCCCACCGTCTCTGTCAGGGTCTCCTGGGTTCCCTATACACATGGTCATCTGCGCCTTTCCCCATCTGTACCTCTCTGAGGACAGTTACTGCTACTCGAATGCGCCGCTTATAAACACCCGGAGGGGTTCTCCCCTCCCCACTAGCAGGCCCCGGAGCCTGCTCAGGGCCATCCTGGGTCTCAGTAGAGAATGGGATGGACCCAGGCATGGCTTCCTCCCTCTCCTGGGAGGGCTGAGGGCCCCTGTCCCAGGGCTGAGTGCTGAGCTACAAAGGTCTCTAACCCACCCCTGCCCTACTCTCCCCTCCCAACCCCCCTCATAACCATCTCTTCTCTTATTTCCATCAGCAGCCAAACTACTGGAGTTTCAAGGTCAGTGTGTGGTGCTTCCGCTTCCATGACAAGTGCATGTGCCCTCCCACCCTCCCCCTCCCTGCACACGCTTTGCGCAGGGGTGTGCGACTGCACGGGACCTTCTGGTGCGGGCGGAGGGCTTTGGGGTGCAGGCTGTGGCTGCTGCTTTGAGGGACTCTGGGTTCACTTGCCAGGGGCTTGTGGATCCAGTGCTGGAATTCGGGCCGCCCCTGAGGGGGATCTGAGTGGGGGATCCTCAGGCTTTCTGAGACCAGGACTGCTTGTTCTGAGGCTGGGCCTGGGTCCCATAACCTTGTGAAGGAGCCTGTTCTCTGAACTCAGATCCTGAAACTCCATCTTCCAGGGAGGTCTGTCACTATGGTGGGCCCCTCATCCTGTTCTTACTTCCCACTGTGGGGAGCTGGTCAGTGCCAGGCAAGAGACTCACAGTCCCACACCCCCAAACCTGTTGCCCATGTGGAGGGCTAAGCTCAGGGGTGGGTGCCTTCCTGCCTCCTCTGGAGAGACAGGGCTGTCTAAAGCCGAGGAGCTGTCTGCCCCTCCAAGGGCATCCTACGGCCCTGGGAGAGCCCCTTTGGGTGCCTCTGCCATCTTTCCTGGTACTCAGGCCCAGAGCTGAACCAAGTTAGACTGATGCTGTGTCCTAGTTTCCAGCTCCTCAAGTCCCAAGCATCATGGCAGTGTGTGTGTGTGTGTGTGTGTGTGTATGGGGGGGGAGTATCCATCCCAGACTCCCCAGTGTCATCTTGCTCCAGGCATCTTGTTGGCATGCGTTCTCCCAGAGAGAAGGCGTCCTTGAATCAGAGAATCATGGGATAGAGCCATGGCATCAGTCATGGCCCTTCTGGAGGGGACAGTAGACTGCAGTGGTTGAATCTGAGAGCCAGAGCACCTGGTGGTGACTTCCAGGCTGCCACTAACTAGCTAGGTGACCTGAGGCAAGTTACATAATCCCCTGGGCCTCGGTTTCTCCTCATAAAATGGCACAACAACATCTGCTGTGCAGAGAGAAGAAATGAGGTACTGCATGTCACAGGCGCAGTGCCTGGCTCAGAGGGAGCCCTACATGGTAGCCTACCTCATGCTCTATTAGAATCATGGACACTTCTTGATTCCCAAATCAGAATCACATTGGGAACTTGTAAAAAAATCTTGAATCCCAGGCCCCAATCCTCAGAGATGGTGATTCAGTGAATGTGGGGACCTCAAAAGTGTTTTTAAAAAGTTCCCAAGTGAGGCCCTGGCCCGATAGCTCAGTTGGTTAGAGCGTCGTCTCAATATGCCAGGTACATACAAGAATCAACCAATGAATGCATAAATCAGTGGGGCTTTGTGTTCTCTCTCTCTCTCTCTCTCTCTCTCTCTCTCTCTCTCTCTCTCTCCCTCTCCCTCCAATAAGCAGCCCAGTTGGTGTGGCTCAGTGGTTGAGCATGGTTGAGCATCTACCGTGAACCAGGAGGTCAGGGCATATACCCAGGGTATGGGCTCAATCCTCAGTGTGGGGTGTACAGAGAGCAGCTGATCAATGATTCTCTCTCATCATTGATGTTTCCATCTCTCTCCCTCTCCCTTCTCTCTGAAACCAATAAAAATACATACTTAAGCCCTAGCTGGTTTGGCTCAGTGGATAGAGTGTCAGCCCGCGGACTCAAGGGTCCCAGGTTCGATTCCGGTCAAGGGCATGTACCTTGGTTGTGGACACAGCCCCTGTGAGGAGTGTGCTGGAGGCAGCTGATCAATGTTTCTCTCTCATCGATGTTTCTAACTCTCTATCCGTCTCCCTTCCTCTCTGTAAAAAATCAATAAAATATATTTTAAAAAATTACAAATATATATATTAAAAAAATTAGTAAGTAATAAAAAAAAAAGTTCCCAAATGGTTCTGCCCCAGTCTGGAGAGTGTTCGGGAACCTCAGATCCTAGTCTGACAGCCTCACTCCAGGTTCTCTCCACCTGATCTCAGACCAGGAGCCATGGGCTCCCAGAACACCCCGGTGACAGGTGCCCCCTCTTCCCACTGCAGCCTCTTTCCTGCCTTTGGGAAGCTCTGCTTGAATTACTGTTTGGTTTTCTTGCCATCTCCCTCCTAATCGGCAAGTCCTGGATGGCCCACTTTTCTCTGCCCTGTTCTCACCCTAGGGATGGAGAGAAGTGCAAACAGGCTTTCTCTCTTCTCAAGAGGGTTTTCTACAAGGGCTGTGAGACTAGAAAGGTGCCCATGGGGCCAGGAACTGGTGGGGCAGGGAATGTGGGCATCTCTTTCCCCAGGCTCCCCTGGGCAGGGTCCTGCCTTCTCAGGAGTCAGCAGTCTCTAGGATCCCCTTCACCGTAGCCCCTGTTCCATCTCCTTACTGGCACCTCACTAGTGCCCCCCTCCCCAAGCTGCTGTGGCTGTCCCTTGTTCTTTATCCCTGCTAGCTGCTCATTCCGCCTGAACTCTGTAGCCCCTCATCCACACCAGCCTGGCAACCACTGAACTTGCAGTTGCCTGGCAACCTCATGACCACCAGACCAGACATGGTTCTCCATGAGGTGAGAGAGAAGGGCACAGGCTGGCATTGGTGGCCAGCCCAGATCAGTCTTGGCACAGGCATCCCTCTCCTCCCTCCCACCTAGTTCCTACACTGCCTTCCTCCTCCTCAGACCCATGCCCACCCACCGGTTAAGGCATTGTACTTGAGGCCCCCTGAGGCCTCCAAATTTGTCTTTCCACATCCCCCGGAGCCCTTGAGGCCACTTTGGGGACAGCTGGGCACATTGCCCATCAGAGGAAGACGCTCTCTCATTTCAAGAGAGCTAATCCAATTGGAACATTACATTGCGTTAATATGAAGATGGAGATTAATTAGGGGTTAATCAGGATTTGGGGAAGAAGAGGGCTGGGGAGGAGAATACATGATTCCTTCTTAGAGGTACTTTTACTGTGTGTTTTTAAAATTATAAAAATGGTTATTCTGATTGTGCAAAATTCCCCCAGCAGAAAAGGTATAAAGTAAATAGAGACTGCTCACTTCGGCAGCACATGTACTCAAACTGCGAATGGTACAGAGAAGGTAGCATGGCCCTGGCGCAAGGATGACATGCAAACTCCTCAAAGGGAAAGCTGGCTCAACCCCGAGATAACCAATGTCAATCGTTTTGAGTGGTTTTTGTTTAAAATAGGCATTGATTTTATAGAAAACTAGAACTGGGCAAAATGATTTTTTCCTGAGAATATATGTCTATATAGTACATATATGTATGTCATGCAACACGACATGGAATGGTGTCGATCTGATTCATTAGTGTTCTTCCTTACATAAATGAGTTCCTGACAATGACCAGGCTTGAGGGGAGGGGCTGGGGGCAGAATGGCAGGAGCTGTGGTTGAGTGACAGCCCTGAACGCAGGTTCTTTATGTGCAATAGAAGTCAGGGTGACTTGTTCCCCACCGAGAGTAATCACACTGGTCTGGGGGAGGGAATGGGCACCGGGTGACACCCTTCCCTAGCCCCGGCCAGATCTTACCTTCAGATGCAGCTTTGGGACAAGAGGCTGCTATATTGGGTTCCAGGGGAGGCAGGTTGGGGAAGGCTAGCTGGTTGGCTGTGTGGCAGCATGTGCCTTGCAGGGAGGGGCTAAGCCTAGCACTTATGCCATGTATGCGTGCGGATCACACAAGGCTTAGCATGTACACTGCATGTAATGGGCAGGTCATCTGTTTGAAACTGGGGTCCAACCGGCTTTGTGGGGGGGGGTTGGGATGGATTTCCCACTAACCCTGTCGACATTGTGCACAGCTCAGTGAGGGCCCATACCCCAACGCCCTGAGCTGGGATCCTGGGGTCCCTCGCTCTCTCTGCTTTCTCCCTGGACTCTGCCTCTTGCCCCAACCCAACCCTCTGAACTCCACAAAGGAAAAGTCGCCGCTCACCAACCGCCGCTTAATTAATGTCTGGAACTAATGCCCCAATTTGCTCAATGATTCTGCTGCTCACTCACCTCGGTGACAAATTTGTGTTGTTGTTGTTCTTTGGAAGCTTAAAATAGCAGGCGTGCCCATGGCGCCCGCTCGGATGGCTTCTTGTGTAGCTTCCCAGGGTGCCCGAGTCCGTGGCCCACTCCTTCCCTGCTGGGTGTCTCAGGGAGGCCTGGGCCCTGAGCGGCGGGGAACTCTCCTGCAGCCGCACAGCTGAGTCTGGACTCCAGGAGACCTTCCTGTGTGTGTCTGTCGCTGGCTGGGGGGACAGGGGGCTGCCCGGACCTGGGTGGGGGCAGCGGGCAGCGCGAAGGGCTCTTGCTCCATTCCTCTCGCCCTCCTTGCCCCCGCAGACCCGCAGCTCACGCCACACTCAGGGAGCCCAGCCGGGGCTGGCGGACCAGGCAGCCAAGCTGTCCTACGCCTCAGCTGAGTCGCTGGAGACCATGTCGGAGGCTGAGCTGCCTCTGGGCTTCAGCAGGATGAACCGCTTCCGACAGAGCCTGCCCCTCTCCCGATCTGCCAGCCAGAGCAAGCTGCGCTCGCCAGGTACCGCCTGCCCACCATCCTCCTCCTGCCCGTTGGCTCCGCCCTCTGCTCCGCTAGCCCTGACCCTCTTCTCCTCGGCCGTCCATCTCTCTTCAGCCACCTTCCTAGAAGCCTCTGCCTCCCTACCCACCTCTCCACCCCAGCGATCTCCCCTCAGAGCCTCTCCCTCCCCTTCCCAGCCCTCTTCCAGCTCTCTCCCCTCACCTTCCATCATCTCCCTCACCGCTCAGCATCCCCTGCCCTCTCTCTCTCCTTTATCCCTCTTACTCGCCCTCGTCAGCAGCCCCCCTTCACATCCTCCCCATCACCTCTCTCCCCATCAGCAAGGACTCTCCCTCAGTTCCTGTCCCACCTGCTCTTGCCCCCAATTCCATTTCCTTGTCTGGGCTCCACGCTGCCTGGGGTCAAGGAGGTGCCGGGGGAGGCCCGCAGCATGAGGAGCGCCTGGGTGCACCTGCACTCCGGGGCGGGGGCGGGGGCGGGGCTCAGGCCCTGCCTCTGCGGGACCGGCGTGGCCCCCGAAGGCGCCCCTCGCTCTCCCGGAGGGCGGCGTGGAAGCGGCGGCGGCCGCACTGACAGCGTCTCCTTCGCAGGGGTGCTATTCTTGCAGTTCGGGGAAGAGACTCGGCGCGTGCACATCACGCATGAGGTCAGCAGCCTGGACACGCTGCACGCGCTCATCGCGCACATGTTCCCGCAGAAGCTCACCATGGGCATG
>PVJC01017816.1:17603-32151 GCA_004026665.1 Murina feae
CGCCCTCCAGGGACATCCAGGACCGCAGTATTATCAAGATCTATAGGAAGGAGCCACTCTACGCCGCCTTCCCGGGCTCACACCTCACCAACGGGGACCTCCGGGTACGGCTGCGGGTGCCCAGGGCATGGGGGAGGCTGGGCAGATGGGGTCCAGGAGCACAAGCCCTTGTCATCAGGGGCCAGGGCCAGCTTTGGAGAAAGGAACCTAGAGACTGAAGCAGAGGGGGCCTCCATTAGTTGTGGGGTCACGGAGGGTCCCTCCTGCCCCCCCCCCGTTCCTGCCCCGGCCCCTCCTCCATCGCTCAGGATTCAGCCAACAGGCCCCCAGCTGATCTAGACCAACCTCCCAAGAGAGGGACCACTCTTCCCGTCGGGCCTCCCCACCCTTCCCCGTGGGGCTGCGCGTGGTCCCTCGGGGCCGCTTGTTCCTCCCTCTGGGAGCCCTGGAGAGGGCGAGGCCCGCGGTGCAGCAGGAGCGAGGGAGGCAGAGACCAGAGGGACTTCCCGAGGGTCAGGGGGGAGGCACTGGCTCCTTCTGCGGGGACCCCCGGTGTGACCGGCCCCGCGGGGCCCCGGGACTGTCTTCCGCAGAGAGAGATGGTGTACGCGTCCAGGGAGTCGTCCCCCACGCGGCGCCTCAACAACCTGTCGCCCGCGCCGCACCTGGCCTCCGGCTCGCCGCCGCCGGGGCTGCCGGCCGGGCTGCCCTCGGGCTCCCCGTCGCGCTCGCGCCTCTCGTACGCCGCCGCCGGGGGGCGCCCGCCCTCCTACGCGGGCAGCCCGGTGCACCACGCGGCCGAGCGGCTGGGAGGCGCCCCCGCCGCCCCGGGCGTCAGCCCCAGCCCCAGCGCCATCCTGGAGCGGCGCGACGTGAAGCCGGACGAGGACCTGGCGAGCAAGGCGGGCGGCATGATGCTGGTGAAGGGCGAGGGCCTCTACGCCGACCCCTACGGGCTGCTGCACGAGGGCCGCCTGAGCCTGGCCGCGGCCGCCGGCGACCCGTTCGCCTACCCGGGGGCCGGCGGCCTCTACAAGCGCGGCTCGGTGCGCTCGCTCAGCACCTACTCGGCCGCCGCGCTGCAGTCCGACCTGGAGGATTCGCTGTACAAGGCGGCGGGCGGCGCGCCCCTCTACGGCGACGGCTACGGCTTCCGCCTGCCGCCCTCGTCGCCGCAGAAGCTGAGCGACGTGGCCGCGCCCCCGGGGGGCCCCCCGCCGCCGCACAGCCCCTACTCGGGGCCCCCCAGCCGCGGCTCGCCGGTCCGCCAGTCCTTCCGCAAGGACTCGGGCTCCTCGGTCTTCGCCGAGAGCCCGGGAGGCAAGGCCCGCAGCGCCGGGGGCACCTCGACGGCCGGAGTCCCCCCTCCCGAGCTCTTCCCCGGGCCTGGGGAGCGCCCGCTCGTGGGGTTCGGGCCGCCCGTGCCCACGAAGGACGCAGAGACCAGGTACCGGAAGCTGGCGAGGTCTCGGGGCCGTGCGGGCGGTGGAGCGGGGCCCGCGGAGTCTGTGGAGGGTTGTGCTCTGGACTGAGACCCTGGAGTCCTTTGGAGACCTGGGCTTGTCGGGGGGGTGCGTCGCCGGAGGACCTTGGATGTGGCAGGGAAGGCAGTGGAGAGACGGACGTGCCGCTGTCCTTCTGTCTGCGAGCACTCAGCGGGGGACGCGGGGCCCTAACAAAGGACTCTGGACACCTGGCCTTGCCTTCGTCCCCCAGCCGGTTTCCCTAACCCCTAAATCCAGGCCGAATCAGCGCTCCTCTTGAGGGCCTTTCTCGCCCAAACAGAATGTGCAGCCGAGCGCTGTCCAGCACAGGGCCTGCTGAAGTTCACCGGGGAGGGGGTGCTGGTGAGAAACAGGGATGGGGAGGAAGGAGGTCCATTCAGTGAGGTGGCCTCGGATTGGGGGAACTCTTGCTCATCACTCAGCTCCTTCCCAAGGATGCAGGGCTGGAGGAGGTGACTGGGCACCGACCTGCCTGTCCTCCCCGCTGCCCCCAGGCAGTGATGCTGGGAGGCGAGAAGTGATTGGCACTCACACAGCTCTCTTGTGGCCAGTGTGCCAGGCAGCGCACTCACTGGACACTGTCAAGGCCAAGCTGGGCAAACCCGGTTGTGCCCTGCTTAGTGGGGGAGACACAAGGCTGCTGGGGGCTCTGGGCTGGCTTTAGAGAGGAGGACATACCAGGCAACGGGAAACCGCGTGGAGCACCGAGAGGCAAGGGTGGGGCTCATTAGGGAGCCGCTGGTGAGAGACAAGACTGCAGAGGTAGGGGTACCTGTCAGGTGGGGACAGGCTTGTCAGTGTTACATGGGAAGGGGGGCCTGATCCTTACGAGCTGGGGCCCTTTGAATGGTCTGTGCTGGTGGCTGGAGGGAACGGTATTTCTTCTAATTATTAATCTTAGCAATGGTCAGAAGGGACCCCATGCCTGAATAGGGTTTGCTCAAAGCCACCATCCTCCCCAGGGAGCGCATGGAGGCCATGGAGAAGCAGATTGCCAGCCTCACAGGCCTGGTGCAGAGCGCCCTGCTACGAGGCTCGGAGCCCGAGACCCCCAGGTGAGGCTTCCCCCAGCACCAGGCAGGGCCTGCGGTTGGGGCAAGAGGGAGAGAAAGTGGGCAGCAGGGGCCCTGGGCTCAGCTCTGCCAGTGTCTCACCGTGTGACTCTGGGTGTGAGTTCCTCCCCTTCTCTGGGGCTCCATCCTGAGACCAGGGGACTGGAGAGTATGTTTAGGTCTCTCCCAGCTTTGACTGGGGCCAGCCCAGACCCTCTGATGGCCACCTTTTCCCTGTGCCACAGCGAGAAGATTGACAGCTCCAATGGAGCAGCCACACCCTCAGCACGTGAGTGACCCTTCTCTCCTCCCCTTAAACGCTCCGACCTCAGATTACCAATCTGTAAACAATACTGTTTCCCCGGGCTTGAAAGGAAAATGAATAGTCACCTTAGTACCATCGGGGCGGGGAGTCAGAGCCACGTGCCTCTGTCGCTACTGTGTGTGTGTGTGGGGGGGGGGCCCTTGCCTCAACCTCTCCAAGCTCATGGTTTGTTCTTCCATCCTCACGGTCCCTCTGCAGCCTGCGGGTCAGGCAGCCGGAGCAGCGGGGCCACCCCAGTGTCCGGCCCTCCCCCGCCCTCAGCCAGCAGCACCCCCGCGGGGCAGCCCGCTGCCATCAGCCGTTTGCAAATGCAGCTGCACCTGCGTGGCCTCCAGAGCAGCACCAGCGACCTGCGAGGCCAGCTTCAGCAGTTGCGGAAGCTCCAGGTACCGCCCCCTCCGGGGCCCCGCCCCGTCAGAACCCACCCACCCACCCACTGGTGCCGAAACGTTCCCCTCGAAGTCCAGCCCCATCCCCTACTCCCTCTGCCGAGTGCCTGCCGATCCCTGGGCCCCTCTCCGAACGCTGCTCCCCTTCCCCTTCCTTGAGTTCTTGCCCTCTCGCTGCGTCTCTGTGCCCTGACCAAGCCCATCCCTCGGCTGTGTCCCGGACACTGAGCCCTTCTTCCCTGTTCCTGAATCCTTTCCGCACTCCTGGAACCCCCATCCAGCCCACGGAGCCGCCTCCCCCATCCCCAGCTAGTACTCAGGGACGCCCCAGTCCCCCTTTGCCCTCCCCCACCCTGCCCCGCCTGGCAGATGGTGCCCCCAGCCAGGAGCCTGGCATCGCTGTGCCCGCTCCTCCAGAGGGCCATAGAGCCGGTCAGGTGAGAATAATGAGCAGAGACAGGCTGGAGGGGGGCAGAGAGGTGCCATCTGGGCAACAGATAAGATCTCGCCCACCCCACCATTGCCCCAACTAGGCCTTAGAGCTGGGTTCGAGGATTAAGTTAGTCTACCCGTTCCAGCCACGGAAACTGTCAGACCCCAGTGCTCGAGCCCATCGAAGCCACAGACATGGTTGGCAGGGCCCTGCATAGGGTCACTCCTTGTCCCCCAAATACCCTGTTCTTGCTTCTGTATTTACCCAGCACAGTAACCTTGTCCTCCGCCCCCCACCATCCCACCCCTTCGCTGCTGCTCACGTTCACAGTCATGCAGCCGCACCCTCTGCTTGGGCCACGCAGCACCCCTCCCCTACCTCCCCCATGCCTCTCCTCTCCTTCTGCCTCTGTTCTCCAGAACTTAGCCCTCGGCTTCTGCGCCCCCTCCGCCCCACCATCCCAGCCTTTCGCTGCTGCTCACGGCCGCAGCCGAGCAGCCGCATATGCTGCGGAGCCCGCCCGGCCTGGGGCTGCCCTCTGCCTGCCTCCTCCCGGCCCTTTCCCCCGATGCGTGCCTCCATCCCCTCCCACCCCGGTCCATCGGTCCATCTGCCTTCGACAGCTACAGAACCTCGAGTCGCTGCGCGCGCTGCTGAAGGGCACGGAGGCGGAGCTGAGCATGCGCGTGTCGGAGGCGGCGCGGCGGCACGAGGACCCGCTGCAGCGACAGCGCACCCTGGTGGAGGAGGAGCGGCTGCGCTACCTCAACGACGAGGAGCTCATCACCCAGCAGCTGAAGTGAGGCTGGGCCTTGGGCGGAGGGAGGGCTGGGGTGAGGCGCCTTCCTTCTGAATCACAGATGACGTTGGTCTGTTCTGAAGTCTGCTCTCCTTCTCCGGCGTGGCCTGATTTCTCTGTGACCCACAAACCTTGGGCCATCTGGCGCAAGTCCCGAGTTCTTTTTTTTCTGGCTTGATGCCCGCTTTTGCTATGGTCTTTCCTCCTAATGGTCCACAGTCTGGATAGCCCGTGGCCTGCAGCCGTGCTTTCGCGTGGCCAGCTGCCCGATTGCACTGCGCCGGCTGTCTGCTTACATTCTGGCCTGTGACACGTAAACGGACCCTCCAGTAGAGTATCCAGGTGGAGGAGCAGGTGTCGCTAGCTTGGTCAGCTTGGTGCTGACCAACCACAGTCGCCAGCATCCCAATTCCCTAATCTCTGAGACCAGGTATAGCCAAGGGAAAATCCTGGCTTTTTCAGAAGGAATGAGGAATAGAGAACACCCCACCTCCAAATGCTTAGACCTGGAAGAGTTAACAGAAGACAGTCTTTGAACCAAATTTAGCAAATAGCTGTCTGGCCAAGATTCGATTGTCTGGCACTGTTGAAGAAAGATGCTACCTTTTGCTGTCGGTCCACTGTGTGAGCACCCCCACCCCACTGCAGCCTTCCCTTGTCAGAGACAGAGGCCCTGCTCTGGCCTCTCTCCTGATGGCACCGGGCACAAGGGGACCTGAGGTCCTGCTCCAGCACTGAGAGGCTGTGTGATGGGGCCGTTTCCACCCTTCTCTGTGCTGTGGCTTCCTCATCGGTGCCAAGTATTAAGGTGTTTGCAGTTCTTTCCAAAGGGGGCATGGGTTCAACTGTCAGTGACTCAGGGAGCTGGGAGGCGCTGCTCGGAGGAGCCCAGCATCCTCACCAAGTCATATTTGATTGTACCTCTTGCAAGGGGCCCCTGAGAAGTCCCCTGCCCCTCAGCCTTGGGCCCACACAGCCTGGGGGCACATATGCAAAGATTCCCCATGAAATAAGGGGTCATCCCACTTGGAAACAAGCTGGCTGCAGCCACCCATCACTCCAGGTGTGAAAGCTTAGTGACAGCTCAGGTGTGATCTCCAAGTAGCCTGGGCAGCTGCCCAACCCAGAGAATTCGGTTACCTGACTTTTCTGTTCTCTCCTTTTCACTCACCACATAGGAGCTGGGTTGGAATTTTTTTAAAAAACCCACTTTATTGAGACATTAAAGGAAAATAAAAGGAAGTAAAAAAGCACAGAGGCAGAGGAAATGAAAGGATGGATTTAAGCCTTTGTCATATGAGTGTCTGGTCCTCAGCTTCCTGAGGCCCTTGACTCTCCAGGAACACACAGACTCACTACCCCCTGCCCCGTTAGCAAGCCTGTTACTCACTTACGAGAGCAGGGGGGATGATAGGTGGCTTCCGGCAGGTTTCTCCACCCGCTTTGAAGGGGGTTCCTGCCTTTTTGGGGTGGTGCCTGGCTGCACTGCACACCAGGCCTGCAGTGGCTCCAGCTCCCTGCCCACTCCCAGAGCCTCCCCAGGCATTAGGTGGACCAGGCCCCTCCTTACCCCTGCACACTTCCTCTTGGTTGGCTCCCCTCTACCCTTTCTTCTTGCCCCGGCCTCCTGCAGGAAGTTAAGGCCAATACTATGCTTCCTCCAGTGTGGGAGTGAGATGCCATGGAACCCAATGGCTGAAGTCAGACACGAGTAGGTCCTGCTTTGCCCCAAAATAGCTGTATGATAAGTTACTTAATCTCCCGGAACCTCTTTTTAATAAAAATGCCAAAGCCAGTAGTATCCGTTGAGGTGGCTAATTGATTAGTTGGGGTAGCCGCTATAACAAATCATATAATGGTTCGGAAGTAATAGACATATCTTTCTTTCTCCTGGAAAGTATTGGGTGGGTTAGTGGAATGGCCCTCCTTCCTGTAGTCACTCAGGGACCTGGGCTAATGGCGGTTTTGCCATCTTCAGTATGTGCCTTCCAAGGTCACCCACAGGGTCATTGCCTTGCAGCCAACGGGCAGGGGAAAGAGCACGGGAGAGCTTACGTGGGAGGTTCGTGTGTGCCAGGCCTGGACACAGCACGTACCCCTTTCATTCATACGCCACTGGCTAAACCTCAGTCGTAAGGCCTCTTCTAACTGCCAGGGAGGCTAGGAAATGTAGTCTGGCGTCTAAGCTACTGTTTGTCTGTGTGTAGATTGGACATACTAATGGGTCTCACTCACAGGACTTGTTGTGAGAATGAAATAAGGCAGCGATTTTCAACTGGCGTGCTGCAAGAATTTTTAAAACATGCACTACCTGACTGGTCAGGGGCACTGACTTATTTTTGTTTTGTTTTGTTCTCACTTGAGGATATTTTTTCCATTGATTTTTAGAGAGAGTGGAAAGGAGGGAGGAAGGGAGGGAGGGAAGGAGAGAGAGAGAGAGAGAGAGAGAGAGAGAGAGAGACCGACCAATGTGAGAGAGACACATTGATTGGTTGCCTCCCACACTTGCCTTGACCGGGAATCAAACGCAAGACTCTTCAGTGTGAGGGCTGACTTCTTTTCCCTTAGACTGTCAAATAAAAAAATGACAACAGCCTTCATAAAAATAGCCATCCGGTGTCAATGGATCAAAATTATATCTATTTTTTGTCAGATCAGCAAAATCATATATTTGTTGGTGTGCCGCAGCATTTCAGGAATTAGTGTCTGTGAGCCATGAGATGAAAAAGGTTAGAACTCACTGAAATCAGGCGATGAAAGGGCGGGGCCGAGGGTGGCCCGTGCGTGGAAGAAGTGCTGGGACATGCTAGCGCTCTCCCTGGCAGTGCTGAGTCACAGGAATTCATCCGGCTCCAGCGAGGTGTGTCTCTCACCCGCCAGTTGGATGAAGATGTGTAAGGCATGCTGATAAGATTTGCTGATGACAGAGCTTGAGGGCGAGCAGATCTGCTGGGTGGTGGAAGTGAGATTCCGAAGTTGCTTCCTCTTGGATGGTGGCGCTGAAACCCAGCAGATGGGATTTGGCGGGGCAGCATGTGAGGTCGCACATGTGGGTCAGGGATGGCAGTGACTCGAGTACAGACCTGAGGTGACCTGCCTCGGCGGCAGTTCTTCCTTCCTTGTTCCTTTTTTCTTTTTCTTCTTCTTTTTTTTTTTTAGTCCTTTTTGCAGGTCCCACTGAGATCAACAGTTCTTTCTTTCACTTAATCATTCAGCTCACAATTATTTATGAGAAAGCTATTCTGCTCCAGGCACCCTGCCAGGTGGGCATTGGCTACGGCTCTGGAAGGCATGGCTCTGCCTGCCTGGCGCTGCACAGCCCAGCAAACAGGAGCCCCAGAGGCTGGGAAGGGGGGCCGGAAGTAGACCCCCAACCTCAAGTGTAAGGAGTAGAAGACAGGTTCCCACTGAGACCTGAGAACAAGTGAATTAGTCACATGTATATGTGTATGTGCGCACGTCTGTGGGCGTGTGTGTGTGTTTGAATGGAGTATTCTAAGAAGAGAAAATGGTGTTTTAAAAAAGCCCAGAGATGCCCTAACTGGTTTGGCTCAGTGGATAGAGCATCAGTCTGCGGACTCAAGGGTCCCGGGTTCGATTCCAGTCAAGGGCATGTACCTTGGTTGCAGGCACATCCCTAAGGAGTGTGCAGGAGGCAGCTGATCAATGTTTCTCTCTCATCGATATTTCTAACTCTCTATCCCTCTCTCTTCCTCTCTGTAAAAAATCAATAAAATATATTTTTTTTAAAAAGAAAAGCCCAGAGATCACTTCTCAGCCTTTTGGCTAAGATCAAGTGTAGTATCGGTTTAATATCTGATAGATCCTCTATCCAAGGAAAGTATATTAAGTGGATTTTTGGAGCAGGGAGATGGAACAGGAGCTTGCTCCGTCCACTCCATGCAGTACCGCGCGCGCGTGCACACACACACATCTCAGAGAGGAAAGCACATGCAAGGACCTCAGAGAAATTCTGGATGGTTCTAAACAGAAGCAAGAGAGAAGAGAACAAGAGATGTGGCTGGAAGGAAAACAGGAGCCGTCCCCAGGGCCTGACCGATTGCCACCCCTTTCCCAAGGCATTAGCTTAGTTAACCGTTAGTTACCACGGCCCCGGGAGCCGGGAGGAGGGAAGCTTACACCCATATTTTGGATGAGGAGGCTGAGGCCTGGAGAGAGCAGGTCACTTGTCCAAGATGTCTTCGTGGGGATGGGCAGAGCTGGGATTAGGGTTTGGGTCTGTCCGACTCTGAAGCCAAATCTTCAGCGGCTCCCCTCATGCCCTTCTTGACTGCCTTGAAGAGTTTGGAGTTTAGCTTCCGCACGGTGGGATCCATTTAAGGTTCAGCCCAGGGGATGGTGGCTGGGTCTGATTTGCGTTTTAGGAAGATGTGGGGTTGGAAACAACCCAAGCTCAGCATAAGCCTGTTGAAAATCAAAAGAAGTTTTGTCCTCAGAGAGAGAGGCTGAGTGTCTGGATCATTTGAGGAAAGGTAGGTGGGCACGGCAGTGCCACCTCGCAAGAAGAGCTTCTCTGCTGCTTCCTTGGCAGAATGCGAATGGGAGGACGCAAGTTCTAGGGAGGGAGGTTTGAGCTGGTGTGGCTGAAGACCAGAGCTTCAAAGGGCGATGCAGGGCCCCATTGGGGAGCTCTTCTGAAGCCTCCCCGCTGAGGTTCGGCGTTTCCGATCTCACTTGGGCACGTGGCCTGGTGGATGGCTTTTAGTTTTCATCTGACTGGTGGCCTGGTTTCTTTCCCGCCACCCAATTGCAGGGGGCTGGGCTGGGGCCGGAGGGGCTGAGAGGGTCTCTCTGTGGCTGCAGTGACCTGGAGAAGTCGGTGGAGAAGATCCAGAGGGACGTCTCCCACAACCACCGGCTGGTGCCGGGGCCCGAGCTGGAGGAGAAGGCGCTGGTGCTGAAACAGCTGGGGGAGACGCTGACGGAGCTCAAGGGTGAGCTGGGGGCACGTGGTCCAGGTGGGCGTCCTTGCTGCACCCCTCCACTCCCTCCCCCCAACCCGAGCACTGCCCTTTCTGCCGCCCGTTCCCCCACTCCTCTGAGCTGCTCCCCGCTCAGCTCACTCCTTCCCGTGCCCTCAGCTCACTTCCCAGGCCTGCAGAGCAAGATGCGGGTCGTGCTGCGCGTGGAGGTGGAGGCCGTGAAGTTCCTGAAGGAGGAGCCCCAGCGCCTGGATGGGCTGCTCAAGCGCTGCCGCGGGGTCACAGACACGCTGGCCCAGATCCGAAGGTCATTCTACCCCTGGCCTCTGACCCCTGACCCCTGATTTCCCACGGGGGCACACACTGGGCCCAGATTGATAGATCAGCCTGACCCCTTATCCGGACTCCCCTTTTAAAGGTCATTGATGCCCAGCTGGAGCTATACCCCAACTCTGACTTGTCAGAGGCTTGTCTGTCCCTAATGCTGGGGGCAGTCTCTTCTCCCCAGGCCCTTGCCTCTGTCCTGCAAGACCCCAGAGCCCTTCTTACACCCCTCCTCCCTCAGGCCAGGCTGCCCTTCCGTGGGCCCACCCCCCCTGCTGGTCTCACAGCTGCTTCTAACTCTTCCGACCCCAGGCAAGTGGATGAGGGTGTGTGGCCACCTCCCAACAACCTCTTGAATCAGTCTCCTAAGAAGGTGACAGCCGAGACTGACTTCAACAAGAGCTTGGACTTTGAAATGCCACCCCCCAGCCCTCCGCTAAACCTCCATGAGCTGAGCGGACCAGCTGAGGGAGCCCCTTCTACCCCCAAGGGGGGCAACCCCACCAAAGGCCTGGACGCTCTTGGCAAGAGAAGTGTGGACAAGGCTGTGTCTGTTGAGGTACTGGGCCCAGAATAGGGGGTCAGCTAGGCCCCGGAATAGGGGGTCAGCTTGTCTGAGAAGCATATTAAGGATGATGGTCAGCCTACTAGTAAAAAAAAAACCATATTATAAAGCTATAATAGCTAAAGCGGTGTGGCATTAGCATAAGAATAGACTATGTGATCAATGAAACAAAAGAGACTGTCCCGAAACAGGTCTAAGTATATCCAGAGAGGAGTCTATAAAGAAGGTAGCATTCCAGACTCATGGAGAAAGCTTGTAATATTCAAGGAGAAGTTCTCGGGTCTCCAGGGGACCAAATGTGGGGCTTCCTTTACCGTTCCTTGCATGTGTACCTGGGGGTAGGGGCTCAGGCCACAGAGGCCCAGGCACGGGGCAGCCACCGTAGTCCTGACTCTTGCCCCCTCTTCTTAAGGCTGCTGAGCGGGACTGGGAGGAGAAGCGGGCAGCCCTGACCCAGTATAGTGCCAAGGACATCAATCGGCTGCTGGAGGAGACACAGGCGGAGCTGCTGAAGGCCATCCCTGACCTGGACTGTGCGAGCAAGGCCCACTCCGGCCCAGCCCCCACCCCTGACCACAAGCCCCCCAAGGCCCCCCACAGCCAGAAGGCAGCCCCCCGAACGGAGCCCAGTGGAAGGAGGGGCTCAGGTATGGGGGAACATGGGGGCGGGTGAGGAAACCAGAGCAGGGAAGCCTCATCTTCAGAAGCTCTCAGGTCATGGGGGAGTGAGAACCTCTTAGATCAGGATGCTGGAGAAGGGAGGTGCTGGGACATCAGCAGCCTGACCCTCAGCCACTGAAGGGAGGTGCAGAGTCTGGGTTAGAGCTGGACCCGGCCAGGGCTCTCCCCATTGCCTTGACTGCTGCTAAGGGAACCACGCAGGGCGGAGGAGCAAGTCCAGACAGAGTCATCTGTCTGTACCTTTGCCTCAGCATGGGTCCTGAGCCAGGCTGTGCTGACATAGGGTGCATCGCTGATGGATATAGACCTGGTTCCTGTGCTCCCAGCTCCCCACCTGTGAGCTCACAGGGGAGGCACAAATCTGAACCGGAAATGGCAATCATCGTTCATTCATTTAGTCATTCCTGCCATACACATATTTGTCAAGCACCTACTGTGTGCTAGGTGCTGGAAATAAGGAATAAGACATTGCTTGCTTTTAAGGAGCTTGAAATGTAGTAGGGGAGCCCTAACTGGTTTGGCTCAGTGGATAGAGCTTTGGCCTGCGGACTGAAGGGTCCCAGGTTCGATTCTGGTCAAGGGCATGTACCTTGGTTGCAGGCACATCCCCAGTGGGAGGTGTGCAGGAGGCAGCTGATCGATGTGTCTCTCTCATCGATGTTTCTAACTCTCTATCTCTCTCCCTTCCTCTCTGTAAAAAAATCAATAAAATATATTAAAATGTCTGGCCCTAGCTAGTTTGGCTCAGTGGATAGAGCGTCAGCATGCGGACTGAAGGGTCCCAGGTTCAATTCTGGTCTAGGGAATGTACCTTGGTTGCGGGCACATCCCCAGTAGGGGGTGTGCAGGAGGCAGCTGATCGATGTTTCTCTCTCATCAATGTTTCTAACTCTCTATCCCTCTCCCTTCCTCTCTGTAAAAAATCAATAAAATATATTTTAAAAAATGTAGTGGGGGACTGATACTAACATCTATGTTTATCAGGCATATGCTTTCTCTATGTTAATTCTTATAATTTTGTAGCCACCCCAGGAGGCAGTTACGGTGGTTATTCCCATTGTCTAGATGAGGGCGCTAAGCTCAGTGTGGTCAGGTCACCTGCCCCAGGCTGGGCTGTGGTGCTAAATGCAGTGGTGGCCCGTGAGCTCTGGTCCCCGAGGAGCCCTGGGAGGGCAGGAAGGGCTTCCCCTGGGAGGGCCCTTTCCACTGGAGCCTTGAAACCAAGTAGGTGCTTCCCTGGCCGGTGAGCGTTCTCGGGGGAGGACACGCGTGTGCACGTGCCCGGGGGTCCAGCGGGGGCCAGGCAAGGGAGTGGCAAGCTGAGGCGGACAGATGGCACGTGCAGAGGGTCTGGGACAGGCAGGTTGGATGTGGTTGTAGGTAATGGGGAGCCGCGAGGATCAAAGGCGGAGGAATGTCAGGTGTGAGTGACTTTTCTGCACATTGCCCTGGAAACAGTCCCCCACCGCCGGGAAACTGGGGGTGGGGGGGGTAGGGGTGGAGAGCCCAGTGGGCAGGAGCAGGCTCTTGGCAAATAGGTATTGTTCTCTCCTGCTGGAAAAAGGATGAAGATCCAGACCAGGGCAGGGGCTGAGGGGCAGGGGGGAAAGAGGTGAAGTACAACAGCATTTCTCCAACTGGAATGTGTGCATGAAATCACCCGAGGATTTTGCCGAAATCTGGCTTCTGATCCAGCGGCTCTGGGTGGGGCCTGAGCTTCTGCATTTGTAACAAGCTCCCGGGTGCTCTGCTGCTGCTGGTCCAGGCACCACACTTGGAGGATGGAGAGATGAGAGTGCAGTCAGAGGAGGGGTGGGGCTTGGGGTGGGTTACAGGGGGAGGTAAGAGAGGAGGAGGAGGGGGCCTGTGTCCTTTCCCCTTCTCCTTGGAGGAGGAAGGAAGGTCTGTCCCCTCGGAGTCAGATGTGGTGCAGGTCCCCTGACCTCCAGCCCCTTGACTGCCTGCAGATGAGCTGACGGTGCCCCGGTACCGCACGGAGAAGCCCTCCAAGTCACCCCCGCCACCCCCTCCCCGCCGGAGCTTCCCCTCCTCCCATGGTCTGACCACCACACGCACCGGAGAGGTTGTGGTCACCAGCAAGAAGGACTCGACTTTCATCAAGGTACCTCCCCCCCCTGGGGCAGGGGATAGGAGGCTGAGCCAGGGGGGATGCCTGAGGTGACCTCCAGGGATCCTCCCAGCGGTCCCCCCTCTCAGGAAGTGGGAGTGAAGAAGAAGCTGGCCAGTTGGGGACTCCACCTCTGGTTTGGGCTTCCCCAGGGGAAGGGGCCACCCTGGGAGGACGAGGAGCCAGGGCAGGTGGGAGAGGCTGATGTTGGAGGTGGAGCAGAGCCTGGTCCTGACGGGGGGCCTGGGCCTTGCAGAAGGCTGAGTCCGAGGAGCTGGAGGTGCAAAAACCCCAAGTGAAGCTGCGCCGGACGGTGTCCGAGGTGGCCCGCCCGGCCTCCACCCCACCCATCATGGCCTCTGCCATCAAGGACGAGGACGATGAGGACCGCATCATCGCGGAGCTGGAGGTGGGTCAGGGCTGCGCTGGCCCCTGGGTCGTCCGCCAAACCCTGCTCCCTTTCCCTGCCAAGCTGACCCTGGGGTGAGGTGGCTGGACTAGGACGGGGGTTGGACTCCCGGGCTTCCCACTGGGTGCTGGCCTGTTCGAGACCCCGTTATTCTTGCCTGGATTTTTCTCTCCATTGTAAAGTGTGTGTGTGTGTGTGTGTGTGTGTGTGTGTGTGTGTGTGTGTGTGTGTGATGAGCGGGTTTGAAGTCTCTCCTTGTAGGTTTGGGTTTTTAAAAAAATATTTTTATATGTGTTTATTGATTTCAGAGAGAGGAAGGGAGAGGGAGGGAGAGAGAAACATCAATGATGAGAGAGAATCATTGATCAGCTGCCTCCTACACACCTCTGCTGAGGATGAGCCCCATACCTGGGCTTGTGCCCTGACCGGGAATCGAACTGTGACCTCCTGGTTCATGGGTCAACGCTCAACCGCTGAGCCACACTGGCCGGGCGAGGTTTTTGATTTCAGTCTTTGTGAACCACCCCCAACTGCCCTGAGACCCCCCCACCCTTGAATGTTCTTTGAACATTTAATACCCAAATGCCTCGAACCCATCCCAAGTCAGACTCAAGTGTTCCCAGCCCCCTCTCTGAGTGGCCAGAGACCTCGGACTCCCAGGGCTTCTGGAGGCGAGACAAACGGGAGGGCAGAGTGGCCAGTGACTATTGTGAGGGGCCAAGGAGAGAAGCTGGGACCCCAGTGCCAGCCCAGGCCCACCCTCCCGTGGTGCCTGAGCCATAGAGCAGCACCTCCATTGTCCTCCCTGTGCCCCTCCTCCAAACGTTCCCCCACTTTCTGCTCCCCAGGTGTTTGAGAGAAGCTCAGTGGCTTCCCTCCCCCCCACGCCCTGCCGCCAGCCGATCCCTACCTTGCTGCCCCCCCAGGACTCAGGGCCCCCCAGGGGCTCAGCCCCAGGCCCCACATGGAAGGTAACAGGCTGCCCCCACCTCTCA
>PVJC01017817.1:0-18894 GCA_004026665.1 Murina feae
CAACACGCCTCCGTCGGTCGGCTCCCCAGGTCCTCCTGGCAAACAACACGGCACACGGCGCGACCTCATTGTGCTTGAGCCCTCAAAAGGCATCTGGGGAGCTCAGGGAGGGGTGGGGGTTTAGGCTGTGGCAGCGAAGGGGCCTGAATGTCCTGTGCGTCCAGGGGGGGCTCCGAGGGCCCCTGCAGGTGGCTGTCACAGGGCTGGTGGAATTCCTTGGCCCGTCACTGGCCGTGCACCTGGCCTGGGTCTGCGACACGGGGTGGTGGGTTACAGACCCTGGCATTGCTCGAGCATTTTTCTTCCCAGGCATTGGACCAGGCAGTGACCAAGGACGCCTGCCTGGCTGTTGGCTTCTTCCAGCGCGGAGTGGCCCACCTCCAAGTGGGGAGGTGAGCGCAGGGCTCCGGGTTCCTCCCCTGAAGGCCCCTTGTGCACCTGCCTCTGCCCCTCCCAGGGTCACGCCTGGACTGGACGGAGCCACGTGCAGGGCAGGGCCACAGTCTCTAGTCGCTGTGAGGCGCACACAGTGCCATGGAGGGCGCCCCCCGCTTTGCTCCTTTGCTGCAGCAGGGCCTGTGGAAGCTGAGGCAGGGCTGGAGGGGTCCTCGCTGCTCACCAGGTTTTCACACTGTGGCCCTTCCCAGAGATGAGCCCCACAGGTGGCCCCACACTCAGCTGGAGCCTCCCTGGGGGCCGGGGGCTGGTGGGGGAAGGGAGCTCGCAGTGGGGTTCTGCTGGGAAGGGGGGGCCTGACAAGCAGGAGGGAAGTTCCCGGGGCACAGCTGGGGTTTGAAAGACGGTCTGGGGTGCAGACGGGCCGCAGGCATGGGAGCGAGGTGCCCGGAATTCAGAGCTGGGCACCACCCAGCCTCCGAGATGCAGCCACATCTGAGCACTGGCCCCTTGAGCCCTTCGCTCGGACCTGAGTGACCACCACGGCCCCCAGCAGGTGTCCCCAGAGCCTGGGCGGAGAAGGCTGGGCAGGGCTGCCCCCCTAAAGCTGTGGCCCCGGCCCCTGCAGGTCCCAGGAGGCCCTGGCCGACTTCCAGGAGGCCCTGGTCCAGCTGAAGGGGAACGCCGCCATCGACTACACGCAGCTGGGCCTGCGCTTCAAGCTGCAGGCCTGGGAGGTGAGCGCGAGGGCAGGGCCGGCCAGGCCTCTGGACACTGTCCATGGACAGGGGGCCCCACTGTCTGTTACTGTCCCGGGGGGGGGCGCTCTATGCACAGAGGCTCCCTCAGGCCAGGGTGCCCCCAGTCCCCACTGGTCACTCTTCTACCCCAAGGAGGCTGGGGCCCGGGTGGAGGGGGCATTGGGAGGCACCCACCTGTGCCCCAGCCTCCCCAGATGCCCAGAAACATGGAGCCCTGGAGCCTCTGTGGATTGTGGGAAAGGCCCATCAGGTGCGGGCCCACAGCCCACCTGTGTCCCCAGCCCAGGGCACGGAGCAGTGCAGAGGGCTCCCAGTAGGCCCTGGTGTAGGACCCAGCGGGTGGCAGAAGCTCTAGGAGGCCTTATCCCAATCCCATGTGCCCATCTAAAGTCCTTTCCCCTGTGGGGAGGGGACAGGACCGAGAAGGCAGCACCCAGACCCTCGGGGTGCAGTGCAGAGAGGAAGGGGCCATGAGGAACAGGGGTGAGACAGGCCAGAGGACACCCCAGGGATGGGAGGTGGGCCGGAGCCCTGGAGGGGGGGAGCAGGGGGAGACCCACCATGGGATCGGAGATGGGCCTGGAGCAGGACCAGGGCTTGGCTGGGGCCCAAAGGGCTGACCTGGGGGGGGGCCGGGGACGGGTCCTGGCTGCGCCCCACCGCTCACCTGACCCCCAGGTGCTGTTCAACGTGGCGGCTGCGCAGTGCGCACTGGGGCTCTGGGCCGAGGCCACCCGCAGCCTCGAGGCAGCCACCGCCAAGGGGCCGGAGGGGGCCCGCGGGGACCTGCGCCTTGCCCTGACCCAAGTGCAGGTGAGGGGTCGGGTGAGGAGAGCCGGCCGGCCCCCCTTGGGCTCGGCCTCTGGGGTTCAGAGCTGCAGCTTGGAGCTCACACATGTGCAAACACCTCAGAACCAGCCGTCAGCGATGAAGACGCTTCCGGAGGGAGGCAGCCTGGGTGTGGAGGGGCTGGGCGAGGCCTGTGGGGAGACCCTCCTGCTCAGACTCGGGTCTGCATGGTCTACTGCCCCCAGAAACAGGCTCCCCTGCAGCCCCGGCTGGTCCCCAGGGGCGAGGTCTTCCGGCCCCCGCGGCGGCACCTGGCGCACCTGGAGCGGGTGGATTTCTTGGGCAAGGCCAAGGTAGGACGCCTGCCAGCACGGGGGGGCGGGGGGGTGCTCACAGGGTGTCCTGAGCACCCGGCTGAGCTCACAGGGACACACAGGGTCTGTGCATGTCCCTGGAAAGGCCTTGGTGCGGGGAGAGTGGGCGCAGGGCTGGAGACATGTCTCCAAATGGCTCACATGCCTGGGACCCACGGAACTGGAGGCAGAGCCGGGGCCCCAGGTGCTCCCGCCTCAGCTGTGCCCCCAGAGCTGAGGGCGCAGGGAGGCCAAGCAGGCTGGCCTGGCCACAGGGTGCCCACCGGATCAGCCGGGTTGGGCGGCAGCACCCTCACAGGACATGGAGCAGCTGATCCCCACGGGCAGGTGCACGGGGAATTGAGTCCTGTGGGCGCAAAGCACAGGTCACCCCAGTTTTGAGCTGGTATCTCTTGGGCCAGTTCGACACCCCAGGGCCGCCAAGGCCAGTCTGCCGTGTGTGACTGTGTGCGGCCTCGGGTGAGGACACATGACCACACGTGCTTTTGCGGGGCCACTGGCGGAGGCGGGGAGTGGACTCGGAGGGGGAGTGGCATTAACCTGTCAAATTAGACTCTGTCTTCACAGTAAACTTCCTGAGAAGCAAGGATGCTCTAAAAGTTGTACTAGAAATAGCTTAGTGACCAGCACAGGCCGGCCCCACATGGCCCAGAGGCCGAGGGCCAGGGCAACCCTGCCCTGCAGGTAGAGACTTGGCGTCTGGGCAGGCAGCCAGGGCTGGGAAGTGGACATCACGGGCCCTGGGGTGTGGCTGGCACCCCTGACCCGGTGCCCCCCTGCCGTCCCTCCCCAGGTGGTGGTGGCCTCTCCTGCACTTGAGGCCGGAAACCAGGGCGTCTGGCCTCAGCAGCCCCAGGTGGGTGGCACCCCCCCAGCCACTGCCTCAGGGTTTTGGGGTCAGAGGGCAGCAGCTCACTCCTGCCAGGGAAGGGAGATGCCACCTGCTCTGAGCCCTTCCCGGGCTCCCCAACTTTCCTCTCGCGTGAAGTTAGGGGTGGTGGCCCCTTCCTATGCGACAGTCTGTGAATCCCAGTCCTGCTGGGGGGAGCCCTGCCAGGTACCTGCCCTGGCAGTCTCCCAGAGGCTGTGTGCCGAGCCGGATGCCACCCTGTGCCCACAGGTTCGGGGTGAGGATGGTGGAGTCAGGCCCCAGGCTGGCCCAAGGTAGGAAGGGGTATCTCCCTGCGAGCTTCCTCTGCTGTCGGGGCAGAAGGAGCCCTGGGCACCAGCATGGCCACTCCTGTCCTGTCCTCTCTCAGATCAGAACTGGCCGGAGCCCCAGGGCTGGGCAGCCAGCCTCCCGCAGCCCTTCCTGTGTCCCATCAGCTTTCCCGTGTCCCATCAGCCCTTCTCGTGTCCTATCAGCCCTTCCCGTGTCCCATCAGGCCTTGCCATGTCCCATGTGTGTCAGAGGCCCAAGTTCCTGCTGCCTGAGCCTGTCCTGCCCCCATGGGACCACTTCTCGGGCCTTGAGGGGCTCCAAGCCATGTGGAGGGTCAGAGGGAGGCGCCAGGAAGGGTCACAGGCTGCACTGTGGGTGAGGTCAGCCCCCCCCCACCCCATCAGCCTTGGAGAGAGGGCCATCTGGCTGGTGGCACTCATGGTTGCACAGTGTGTGGGCCCACACTCTCCTCTCCTCGGCGCTGGGGGGGCCCACCTTTTGCAGAGCCCTGGACCAAGGGGGCAGCCGGGGGGGAGGGGCTGCATCAGGGAGAAGAGAGCATTGAGACTGGGGCTGCCTCTCCCCAGGGCCCTCGACACAGGCGCCTGCAGAGCCAACACCCCCCTGGGCCCCAGGACGCCCTCCCACGCAGACCTGGCGGTTGGGTCTGACCAGGCCGGGAGGGCCGGTCCCTGTGCACCCAGCACCTATGATGAGCAGGTCAGTGAGCCCAGCGGGGTGGGCAGGGCGAAGTACTGAGGGGCCCCCCAGGCTGAGCGTGGGGACTGGTAGTCACCACTGGGCAGGCAGCCTCCGTGTCTGCTGGGGGACCAGCCGGGGGGACGGCAACTGGTGCTCCCCATGCACAGGGCCTAGCGGTCTCCAGAGCCTGGCCTACAGCCCTCACATCCTGCCGTAGGCCTCCCTTCCTGGCCACTGGGTGCCCAGGTGCTGGGCGAGGCTGAGGAGGGAGGGCCGTGGGCCTCACGGACAGGGCGGCCTGAGTGTGCTCACGGGCAGCACCAGGATCGGGGGTCCTGCTGCACAGAAGCTGTTCAGTTTCACATTCGGTTTATCAAGGGCCCTCACTTCACTCAGTGCTGTCCCACTGGCCCCTGGCCCCCACCCCTGGCCCCCTCCCCAGGCTCCACCCTGGCCCCCACTCCTAGCCCAGCAGAGCCCGTGGCTTCTCTTGCAGAGGCCCCGCACAGACCAACGCACAGACCAACGTGGCAAGCAGGTTCCTCTAGGTAAGGTGTCCTGGGTGTGTGTGGGGGGAGGGGACACTGTGGAGGGAGCAGGCATTGGAGAGCTGGGAGCAAGGAGGAAGCTGGTGGCCTCAGGCACACGAACTCCTCCAAAGCGTTCCCCTCTCAGGGCGCCTGAGTCCCTGCTCTGTCCCCTCTGCAGGGCTGCTGGCGCCCGGGGGGCCAGACCCTGAACCTACTGAGGGACCCATAGGTGCTGGGGTAAGAGGTCCCAACTCCCCAGGGATGTGGGGGCCCCGAGCCCAGGCCTTGTCCCTCTGAATGGCCCCGGGGACCCCTGCTGATGAAGCCTCTCAGTCCCATAGCCCAGCCTCCCACCCTCAGTCCCTGCCCTCAGCCCTGGCCCAAATCCCACCTGGCTTTCCTGCCTGACCCCAGGGCCTGGCCGCTGGGGACCCCGGGTCCTGGGTGACCATCCCGGTGCAGTGCGCCTTCACTCTGGCTCTGCAGGCCCCCCGGGGAGCAGACCTGTCCCGCCTGAGGGCCCTGCTGAGCCAGGCCCTCCCTCTCCAGGCCCAGTGTGGGCAGCTCAGGTGACCTGCGGGGGGCTCAGCTGGGCATCTCCCCGCCTGGGACCAGGGAGGGACCAGGGAGGGACCAGGGAGGAGCCAGGGCCCAGCTGGAGGAGGCTGGCCCATCAGAGGCTGTGATGTCTGAGGCCAGCGGCCTCCCCCAGCCTTCCCTTTGCAGCGGGCGGCCATGGCTGCCGTTCTGATGGGTCTCTTTGCAGTTACCAAGAGCCCAGTGGCAGCGGGCGCTGGGTCCCCCTCCCAGAGGAGGGCCTGCGGGGGGCCTGGCAGGAGGCGGCCTCGGGCCCTGCAGGGCTGCGGCTGCAGTGCCGGGTGAGGCTGGGCTGGGCTAGGCTAAGCTGGGCCTGGTTGGAAGGCTCGAGGAGGGGGCGGCCCCGGACCCTCTGGTGCCAGCGTCCCTGCAGTGTCCTCTCCACCGCAGGCAGCGGGCGGCCGGCCTGTCCTCTACCAGGTGGTGGCCCAGCACAGCTACTCCGCCCAGGGACCCGCGGACCTGGGCTTGCAGCCTGGGGACGTCGTGGACGTGCTGTGTGAGGGTAGGCAGCAGCGCCCTCCCGTCCCCTTCTGGGCCTCGGGCGCCAGGGTCTGTGCATGGACGAGACTCACACCTGACCCTTGCAGTGGACCAGGCCTGGCTGGAGGGCCACTGCAACGGCCACATCGGCATCTTCCCCAAGAGCTTCGTGGTCCCCAAGGGCCCACGCTGAGGAGCCAGCGGCTGCCGCCCACCCCTGCCAACTGCCCTGCCCTCCACCAACTACCCTGCCCCCTGCCCCCCTGCCCCACCGCCTGCAAGACCAGCCCTGAGAAGTCCCATGGCCAGTGTTTTAATAAAAGCAGTGCTGCAGCCAAGGTGTGACTGATTCTGCGGGTGCGGGGAGGTAACACGGGGGTTCCAGGCTGGGCCCCTCCCCCCCTTCCCCCCCCAGGCTCTGCTGGCTCCGGGCCCCCGGCCCCTCCTGCCCCTCCCAGGGAGTCAGGCCCCTTTGGGTTCACCTGGTCCACATCCCCCAACGCTGCAGTCAGCCCAGCATCCCAGCAGCGGGCATTTGTGTGGACGGAGAAGGGGACCTGGGGCCAGGATAGGGGCCTAGGCACGGCCTCCTGGCTGGAGTAACCGGGTCAGAGCCCGCAGACACTCCCTGAGGGCCACTGCGGGGGCCAGCCGGGCGGCCCAGGGCTGTGGGTGCTGGGCCTCCTCTGCACCAGGAGGCTGTGCTCAGTCCCGGGGCCAGAGAAGCTGGGCCACAGCCACCGTGAGAATGGCCGTGAGGGTCAGCGCTGCGAAGATGACGCTGGCCACCCAGACGGCCTGGCTCTCTGCCCGCCACTGGGCAGGCGCCTCGGCGGGTATCATGTTGGTCAGGTTCAGCATGTAGCCCAACGTCCAGCCGATGTCGGCACCCCCGGCCTGTGGGGCATGCAGGCGGTCAGGGCTGTGGGACCCCCGTACTCCCATCCCCGCCCTCCCGGGCCTGGGGGGCAGCCACCTGCTTGCGGAATGCGATGCTGGGCCAGGTCTCCTCGCTGAAGCCATAGCCCTCGAGCAGGAGTGTGAGGATGTAGAGGCCGGAGGCACAGTGGTCCTGCAGCCACGGCTGCTGCTCGGGCCAAGCCGCCTGCACCTGGGCCAGACGGTGAGGAGCCAGGTGAGGCCACACCTCCCGGCCCGAGGGGCTGGTTCACCCTGAGGCCAAGGGATGTCCTCCCTCCATGGCTTTCCCAAGCCCACTGGCCACCCTGTCCTGTCCAGGATGGGTCCCCGAGTCCCCGCTCAGCGAAGCTGCCCGGGCCCACCCACCAGCTTCCAGGGCTTCTGGCAGAACTCCCAGACGGTGGCGTTGACCGTGGCCAGCGGCTGCCCGGCCGTGAGGTTCAGGAAGTGGAAGGTGTGGTAGAAGTTAGAGAAGGCCTGGGGGCAGGGCAGGGCAAGGAGATGGGCATGTCTGCAATGGGGCGTCGCCAGGCAGGCCAGGTGCCCAGACCCCACACCCAGTCCCCAGGAGCCCGCCTGTCCACCGAGGCCCTGGGGCGAGGACCCTAGCGCTCACATAGAATTGGCCCCGCACGGGGGGCTGGTAGACCCCGTTGAAGGCACAGTCCTCTCGGCCATGGCAGCTGGAGAAGTTGAAGAGCTCCCGGATGGCCGAGACGCACGCCCCAGGGTTCCCAGTCCCCTCCACAGGGAGGCTCGGGGGGAAGTCCGGGCGAGGCTCGGCCTGGACACATGGCGATTCGTACAGGGGGGCCAGGGACAGCAAGTCCACGTAGCCACTGTGGTAGCACGGGTGACGGACACGGGGGGCCGGGCTGCTCTGCGAGGGGGTGGGAGGTGGCCGTGAGCACCAGCCTGGGGCAAGGCACCCCCTGAGCCCCCCCCCCCAACTTCCCAAGAGCCCACCTGCACCAGCCTGGCCAGCAGCCTGTTCAGCATCTGGTCGCGCCCGAAGCACAGGTAGCTGTGGGTGTAGACGTGGTGCTCGAAGCCGTAGAGGCGGAAGGAGGCCTGGGTGCTCGTGTCCCGAATCGGGCCTCCAGGCACAAAGGTGATCTGGGTGGAGGCCCCGCCCATGTCCAGGGCGCCCACCAGCGTCCCTTCCGGAGGCCGGATCCACTCTCCGGAGAAGGAATACTGAGCACAGACGGGCACCAGGTTCCAGGACCGGCCACGCAGGACAGCCTGGCTCCTCCCGCCTCCACCAGGCTGCCTGGGGCACCTTGACTAGCAGGCCCAGGACGTAGTTGATGGTGATCCAGCCCAAGGCACCTTCATCCTGCCCGGCCAGGAGCTCGGCGCCCCAGAAGGACATGGGAGCCTGGCCCAGGACTTGGGCGACGGCTGCAAAGATGTGCCCAGCCTGGGAGCTATTCTTCTGGCTGCGCAGAGCAGATGGGGCGAAGCTGGCAGGAGGCCGTGCCTGCCCGTCCCCCGCCCAGGGTGCTGAGAACTCAGACTCGGCCCTCCTCACCTGAGCAGCCTCATGCCGGCCGTGGCCCCCAGGAACATGGGCGTCTGAGGCTGCTGGGCCTCCGGGACAACGGCCAGCGCCTCCTCCAGGCAGCCCCGCAGGCTCTCACCAGCCTGCGCAGGGTCACTGGCATAGGAGGAGATCCCCGGCCCTGAAACAGCATCCCAGGACCAGGTTCCAGGCCCCGAAGGCTGGCTGGGCTGAAAGGGCCTGTGGGGGATGGATAGGGGTCCCCAAAAGGTGTGTCCACATCCTCACCCCTGCCAGGATCTTCCATGCAACCTCGTTGGGAAAAGGGATCTTTGCAGATTAATTAGGTGAAGTTACCCCGAGAGGCCCCACCTCCAGTGACAAGGTCCTTATGCAGGAAGGGAGGGGCCTGCAGACGGGGCGGAAGCCACACAGGGGCTGAGGCAGAGGCTGGGGTGCTGGGACCAGAGGGCAGGAACCCCAGGAACACCGAGGCTGGAGAGGCAGAAGGGCTCAGGCGGGGACCTGACCAGACCCCGGGAGGAAATTGCAGGCGCTGGCCCAGCACCCACAGACCAACTGGGCCTCCTGGGGCAACTCCCTCTCTGAGCCCCTTGTCTTGAGGGCAATTTGCCGACTTGCTGAGGATGGAGACCAGCCTAGGCCAGCTCCCAGCCCTCCACCAGCTGGGAAGTCCAGCCTCAGGGGGCAGCTCCCAACACCACCCCCTCTGACAGAGCAGCCCGCTGACCTTTCACCTGGCAGGCCAGGGCTTGGCTGACCACACCGGTGTCATTCTCCTTGTCCGCTGGCCACCGGTACACAAAGAGGGACGTGTGGGAGGACCCCGCATCGAATACGATCCCAAACTGGGAGTGACACAGGGTCAGGAGGGTGTGGGCACCCCTTCTCTTCCCCCCCACCCCCACACCCCTTGGCCCCGCCCTCTGCCCTCTGGGCACACCCCTCGGCCCCACCCCTGCCATGTGGGCCCACCTTGGTGTCCGTGGGCAGGAGGACGCTGGTGGCCTGTACCAGGGTGAGCACCAGCGCGGTGATGGCTAGGGCTGCCGTGGCGCCCAGCAGGGCCGTGAGCACCCGCTCCTTGCCAGTCAGCCTCATGCTGTGGGCGGGGCTGGACCTGGGGGTGGGCAGCAGTGGGCAGACTCCAACACTCACCCTCCTGGGATTCTGCCCACCTCACTGGGCCAGTGGGCACCGGAAGACCACGTCTCGGGAGCCCAGGGAGCGACAGGCACTGGAGGGGCACTGGAGGGGGTGGGAGCTGGGCCCCAGAGGCCGGGTCTGCACTGGGTGTCCCACAACCTTTGTAAAGCCACATGCCTGCCCCTCCTCCCCGTTGTCCTGGCAACCGGCCCTTCAGACCCTTCCCAGGCCCCCACCTCCCACCCTCTGGCCTCTCCTCGGCCCCCCGCCCCCAGGCCTCTCCCAGGCGGTGCTCCTCTCTGGCCCTGAGGTCAGGCCTACCCAGAAGGGCACAGGTGACCTGCACCCCGATGGACGAATGAGGTCGCTGTGTCTCAGAAAGCGTGTCTCCACTACAGGACCTGAGGGGCAGTTAGCAGAGACCTGGTTTGTGTGGGAAACCCAGCCTCAGCTTCTCCAGTCTGAGCTGAAAGGTTTTATTCCGGCCCCTGACACCACCCCCCACCCCCCCACCAGCAGCCTGGCTGACCTGGAGGGCAGGGCCTCAGCTGCTGCTCACCAGGGTCACCCAGAGCCTCGAGCCAGCTGGCACCGCTGCCCGAGGGAACCTGATCTCACAGTCGGCAGCACTTTGGGGTCCCCGTGATTTTGTATTGTATCATTTATTCCCCCAGGAAGGCAAACACGGCTAGTGTCATGTGCTCCATGCAAACTGAGAGCCAGCAGGGAGGAGGGAGCAGGGAGCAGGGAGCAGGGAGCAGGGAGGCAGGCTGCCTCTGTCCTGCTCCTGCCACAGTCCTGACCAGCCCTAAAGGGGTGCTAACAGCTGGGGGGCTGACAGCTGTGTGGCTCTGATCCTACTTTAAAGAGGGAAGACGGAGGCTCAGAGGAGGCAAGGGCTGCTTGGCTGCAGCGAGGCCAGGCCTGGCCACGGCTCAGGGACAAGCCGGTGACAGATCAGAGCCAGGGGCCCAGAACCCCATGTCACACCCCATCTCCAGGAGATACAGCATCTGAGCCCCCAGTGGGCGGGCAAAGAGAATGGGCCAACTCCCCAGAGTCAGGAGCGCCCCCAGGACTGTCAGCACCCTCCTAGGACAGGTAAGCCCCCTCAGACCAGGACAGCCCCCCTCAGGCCAGGACAGTCCCTCAGGACTGGTGAGCACCCCCAGGACTGGGCGGCCCCTCACCTGGGCTGGTGGACCCCCCGGCGGCAGGCGGCAGCAGGAGGAAGCTGGACTGCTGTCCCTCAGGCACCTGCGGCTGCGGCCCTGCCTGTCCCCTCCCCACCCCATTAGTCACCAGCCTCCTGCACCTGCACCTGCAGGCAGGTGAGGAGCCAGGAAGCAGGAGCCCTGTGCCAGCCCCACCCCCACCCCGAGCTTGCAGACCAGTGGCTGAGGCTCCTGAGGCTGAGTCCAGGTCCCTGCCAGGCATCCCCCCACCACCAACGCCTCCCCAGCCGCCTGAACCCAGGCTGTCCCCTCCACTTGCTGTGCAAGGGGTTCCCCTCTGCCCTCCCTGTGCTGGGACCCAAGCAGTTGGGCCCGCCCCTCTGGGGAGGCGGAGGGATGTTGCCCTCCGACCCCACCCTCCCCCAGTTGGCAGAAGTGCCAGGGTCAGAGTCAGAAAGCATCAGATGACTAGAAGGGGAGCCAGGGCTGTGAGGGAGCAAAGGTCAGGGGGCTGGGCTGCCGCCTCACAGCTGGAGGCCCTGGCCTCCCTCCCAGGTCCCTGGCCTCCACCCCTCCCCAATCAGCAGCTCCTTCTCCACAGTTTGTCTTGGGGGGTGGGGTCCCAGGGATGGACGGAGCCTGGCTTCTCCAGCTCAGCACAGGCGCCCGGTCCCTCCTCTGCGCCCACCTCCCATCCCCGGGGAGTTTTCACCTTCTGACCCTGAAGAGAGAGGTGAGGGGCTTTTGGGCACAGGTGTCGCCCCCACCGACCCAGGAGACAGACCGCGGGGGTCCTGGAGTCAGGCCACTTTTAACTGCCCCCCCCCCCATCTGCCAGCAGGAGACAGCCAGTTCTCTGCTTCCTCCCCAGCGACCTCTTGGCTCTTAGGTCGGTGCTCAACCACTGAGCCACACCAGCTGTCATAAATTTTGACCACCTCTTCTGCCCTCTTTGCAATTGGTTTTTTTAATTGTTTCAGCTACTGAGTTGTATGGATTCTTTATATCTGTGGCATGCTGGCCCCTTGTCCGATACGTGGTTTACAGCTTCTTTCTCCCGTTCTGTAAGCTGCCTTTCCTTCTGCTGACGGCTTCCTTCCTGTGCAGAAACTTTTCATTGGATGAACTTATCTGTGGTTGCTTTTTAAAAATATATATATTTTATTGATTTTGTACAGAAAGGAAGGGAGAGGGACAGAGAGTTAGAAACATTGATGGGAGAGGAACATCGATCAGCTGCCTCCTGCACACCTCCTACTGGAGATGTGCCCGCAACCAAGGTACATGCCCTTGACCGGAATCGAACCCGGGACCCTTCAGTCCACAGGCCAACGCTCTATCCACCGAGCCAAACCGGTCAGGGCTGTGGTTGCTTTTATTACTTTGCTTTCGGTGTCACGTTTGAAGGAATCATCGCCAAGTCCGATGTCAAGGAGATTATCACCTGTTCTTTCTTCTAGGGTCTTTCTGCGCAAATCTTCAATCCTTCATGTTAATTCTTGTGTGTGGTGTAAGATAAGGGTCCGATTTCTTTCTTTTGCGTGTGGCTGCCCAGTTTCCCCAACATCATTTATTGAAGAGATTGTCCTTCCCCCATTGCATAATCTTGGCTCCTTTGTCATAAATTAATTGACCGTGTATTCACTCATGGGTTTCTTTCTGGGTTCCCTACTCTGTTCATTGATGTTTTTCTGTCAATGCCATGCTGTTTTGATGACTGTAGCTCTGTAATATAGTTTGAAACCAGGGGGTGAAATGCCTCCAGCTTTCTTCGTCTTTTTTAAGCTTGCTTTGGCTATTTGGGCTTGTTCATGGTTTCATACACATTTTGGGGTTGTTTGTTTTGATTTGTAGATGTTGACTCATCCTTGCATCTCTGGAATAAATTCCACATGACTGGCATGTAGTATCCTTTTAATGTATTGTTGAATTCCATTCTCTGATATTTTGCTGAGGATTTTGGCATCTATAGTCACCAGGGATATTGGTCTTTGTTTTGTGTGTGGGGGGCGGTGGGCATCCTTGTCTGGTTTTGGTATCAGGGTAAGATTTTGGTGTTGTTGTTTTTTAGAATAGTTTGAGAAGGATTGGTGTTAATTTTTCTTTGAATGTTTGGTAGAATTCACCGGTGAAGACATCTGGTCCTGGAGTCTTGTTTTTTGCGAGGTTTTTAATTACTGACTCAACCTCATTGCTAGTAATTAGTCTGTCCAGCTCTTCTATTTCATCAGGATTCATTACACTTAAGTTGCTGCCAGATTATTTCCCACAAGACGACAGCCACTCACATGGCCTTCCCCCATGCCCAGCAGCACAGGCACCAATAGCCCTTAAGGTTTTCCCAGACCAGCAGCTAAGGAGCCACACCCCAGTCCTCCTGCTCTTTCCCTCAGTTCTGAGCGGGGCTAAGAACTCCATGCTGGTACCGGCTGCTGCTTTGTTCTAGGACTTGTCTCTTCAGATCTTTGTTCGTTTTCCCATTGGCTTTTGTCTTTTATCAAAACATAGGAACATTCTCCCTGTTAAGGACCCGACCCTCTCTCGTGGGCGTGAATACTTCTTCCCCAACCACCTCTGCTGCGCTTGTGTCTTAGCCGGGGAGCTGGCTCTGGCCCCTGTGCTGGCCTCCCCAGCCTGCCTCTGCGTCGGCCATCACTTCACTGGTTTTGTACTTTTCCCAGGATGCTTCCCTGTGTTTGTACTGCCTGTCCTCGGGCACCTGCCGAGTTTACCATCTTACCCCTCCACGATGCCTCTCCTGGGTGATTATGGGTGTGGGGAGTGGAACCTGGTGAACCAGGTGGTAAACCTGGAGCCTCCTGTGGGTGAGGCAGGCCCTCCCGGCCCTTACCCACCTCAGCTGACCCTCAGGACTGGCGTGGACACACTTGCTGAAGCAACCCCCGTCCTAGACTGTAGGGTCCCCAGTAGAGGCCGGAAGAGGGGCAAGGGCACATTGCAGAGCCTCCGGCTGCCCTGGGGGCAGAACTGAGGACCCTCCAAGTGCCCTGTGCGGGGAGGTGGGCCGCATAGGCCGCAGGGTGTTACCTACAAACAGAAGTGCCTGGCCTGAGTGGGGGGGGGGGGGTCCCATCAGGTCCCAGGATTGGGGCGGGTGTGGGCCTCCCGAGTCACGTGACTTTGTGGTGATATAGTAAGTTTGAGTATGTGGACAAGCATGTGGTATTGAATCTAAACCCCTAAAAGTTCACCCGTCGCAGTTTGCGTCAAAACTTCTACTCCCCCGCCCAGCAGGGGTGATGCAGGGCTGTCCCCGAGCGGGTCCACCACCCTCCGGTCCCCGCTGTCCCTCCGGCTGCACCACGCCGCCCACTGTGGGTAACCGGCTGGCCGTCCCCAGGTAACTGGACCCACCAGGAGTAGGCAGGCCTGGCCGAGCCCAGTGACAGTTTGGTTACTAGGGCACAGGTGGCAGTGGGCATATCTGGAAATGAGGCTAAGGGAGGCCAGCTGGTCCTGTGGTCACTCCCTGGCCTCAGTGCCCAGGTGGGGACAGAAGTGGCAAGAGGCAGGGCACTTCTTACTCCCTGTCCTGCCCCTTCTCAGGACCCCAGGCTTAGCGGCTCAGGGCCTGCTCTCCACCCCCTGCTTCCAGACCCTCCCGGGAGCCCTGCAGCGGGTCCCCACCTCCCATGCCCTGGGAGCCTGCCTTGGGCTGGGCAGCCTCAGGCCCAGCCAGGTGTGCGGGTGGCCACCATGGCAGACTCATCAGCAGCCCCAGAAGCTCCAGGCCCGGGAGGTACCCCACAGGTGGAGAGAGGACACAGGCAGGGTGGCGGAGGGTCAGCTTTAATGGTCACTCTACAGATATCGTACGTTGTTAGAGCCCGGCCACTCCCGCCCTCCCTCAGCCTCAGGCACAGCCAGGTGCCCTTTGACCCAGGCTCTGCAAAGGGGGACCTGCCCCCAGCGCCAGCTGTATATACAAGGGTGCCACCAGGGCCCAGGGTGCCAGCCCGCCCACCAGCGCTCGGCTCTTGGGCCTGGATGTGCGGCGGGCGGGTCTCACCCACGGGGACCCAGCTTGGCTGGGCCCGCTCCGCCCGACTGGGCCCCCGCACTGCCCGTCCTCCGGCCTGGACACTGGCAGCGACGAGGGGGCGGGAGAGGGCCCTGGAGACGGCGCCCGCCGCTGGGAGCCCAGGACCTGCGGAGGACGGGTGGCCAGAGGGGCGCCCGTGCTGGTGATGGGTTCGGGCCGGTGGGCACCACGCGGCCGGACGCCCTGAGCCCTGCACGAGCTCCCGGGGCTGCAGGGAATGGCACTTGTTCTGTGGCCGCGGGCGGCGGCTCCACGGGCTGAGGACCTGGGCTGGGCCGCCCTGCAGGGCCCCAGCCAGGACCCGCGGCGCCCAGGACGCGGCGAGGGGCCGCCCGGCCTCACAGCACGTCCTCGAAGTCCAGCAGCTTCGAGTGCTGGCGGCTCTTCCACAGGCGGTACAGCCGGAAGTCGAAATAGGTCTCGATCATCTGCTTCCCTGGGAGGAGGTGGGCGGGGCTCAGGCAGAGCGGGAGGGGCCAGAGCTGGGGGGCGGGGCTCCGGGTGGAATCGGGATGGGCTGAGGGCGTGGCCAAGGCTGAGGGCGGGGCTGAGGGTGGAATCGGGATGGGCTGAGGGCGTGGCCAAGGCTGAGGGCGGGGCTCTGGATGGGCTGGGGCAGAAGGGCGAGCCTGGGGTAAGGGGTGCTGCCTCAGGGACCCCATCCCCATGCTGGGAAGCAGCCAGAGAAACTCACCTTGGGCGGACAACTCCAGGGGGGACTCAAAAATGACCCTGTACGGGGTCATGAGGGTCCTGAGGTTCTGGAACAGCTGAAAGGAGGGACGGGGCCCTGAGTCCCCGGCAGGGGAGGAAGGGAGGGAGCTTAAGGGCAAGATAGGGGTGCAGGGGCAGGACCCCTCACAACTGGCTGAGCTTAGGCACAAGGGGTTCCTCTGGAGGGTTTTTAAAAAAATACATTTGTATTGATTTCAGAGCGGAAGGGAGAGAGACAGAAACATCCATGATGACAGAGAATCATGGATCAGCTGCCTCTTGCACGCCTCCTACTGGGGATGGAGCCCACACCCCAGCATGTGCCCTAATCGCAATAAACCCAGGACTCTTCAGTGTCCAGGCCGACTGAGCCCAACTGGTTAGGCTCATGGAAAGTTTAACAGAAGAGGAAAGGGAGTCTGGAGACACGGGGGGCGGGGGGGCAATCTGTCCACTCTTCTATGGGTCTGGGTCCCCAAAACCTGGTGGGGCCTGGGCCCTGTACCTTCTCCCCATTGGGGTTCCCCAGAATGTAGCAGCCCATGATGTGGATGACGTTTGGCTCTGGGTTCACTTTGCTCATCAAGCGGCTCAACCGCTTCCAGAAGCTGGTGGGGGAAGGGTGGGTGTCACAGGTGGTCTCCCACCCAGGCCCCCCCACCCCCCACTCCCGGCCGCCTGCTCACTGGATCATGTCCTCCTCCTTCTCCACTTTGGCGAAGGTGGCCACCTTATTCTTGAGCAGGTACAGGTGTCCCGGGCCGCCCTGTGCGAGGCTGTGGTCAGCCTGGGGGGCTGCACATGAGGTGTCCACCCACTGCTCCCCCAACACACACACAGGATTCGAGGCCCCACCTGGCAGAATATGAGCATCTTCCAGATCCTGGCACCCTTGTGGTAGATGTTCAGCTTCTTCTCGATCTCCTCTGGAGGGAGAGGGGTGTGAGCGCTGCCTCCAGTGCTCCCTACAGCCTGAGCACCACCCCCTACCCCCGCCCCTGAAGACGGGCGATGGAGGATACGTACCCAGGATGTCCTCGAAGGTCGCGTGCTCATGGTCCTGGGACAGACAGGCCACACCTGAGTCAGGCCCTCTCAGGCACCCCACCCAGCTCTGGGGGCAGGGGAGCTGGGGGCACTCACATAGAGGATGGGGGGCTGGGGGCAGTCACATAGAGGATGGGGGGCTGGGGGCAGTCACATAGAGGATGGGGGGCTGGGGGCACTCACATAGAGGATGGGGATGATGGAAGGGTCGTCCCTTCGGATGATGGTGGGGATGTACTCTGCCCTGGGCACCTTGGAGGAGATGAGCTGGGGACACAGGGAGCGGCTCAGGGAAGGCTCGCCGCCTGGGAGCCCAGGGCAGTGGGAGCCCCCGTGGGTCAGCCCACCTGAGGCAGCAGCAGCTACGATGAGACCCCCCCAGGCAGTCCCCAGGAGACACCCCCTCACCCCTCCGGCAACAGCAGTGGCTGCCTCCCTCCCAGGCAGACAGCACGCTCCTGGGAAAAGGATCCCGCCCCTCACTGGTCAGAGGCGCTGGCAGGCGGTCCTCACCATGACCTTGGGCGGCAGGAAGCCCTCGGCATCGCAGGCCACAGCCTCCAGGCCCTTCTCAGCCTCCCAGTCCAGGTCCTCAAAGGCCTCACTCAAGGTGCAGTGCGAGCTCTGCAGGTCGCCACCTGAGGGGCAGGCGCGTCACCGGGGTTGCAGGCCACCTGCCCACCTGCCTGAGGTTCCCAACGAGGGATGGTGGGCAGAGCTGGCAGGCCACGCCCTGGAGGGTCCTCCAGGCCAGCGAGGGAACAGGGGGTTGAGGGAGTGGAGCCAGTAGCTGCCTGGCGGGGAAGCCGGTGGACCCCAGAGCCAGGTGGTGGGAGCCAGGATGCAAGTGCCAGCTCCAGCCAGCGTGCCAGGGGCCCTAGACCAGTGAGGAGCTGCGTCTTGCAGCAACATGCCCGGCGGCCAGCAGAGGCCCATAGGTGCCGGCCCAGCACCCACTCCCACAGCTGCTAGTTATCTGCCCGCGAAGGCAGAGGTGCAAGGCGCCCTCGTTTACCCAGACGGTAACCTGAGGCTCAGAGCAGAAGCGCAGCAGCTTAGCTGCCCAGAGGGACCCGCCCTGGGGGCGCCGCTGGAGAGGAGGGGCGGCCTGCGCAGGGCACCTACTGTCCCTACTGTCTCGAGAATCGTGGGAAGTGTCGGCTTTCGTGGGGGTGGGGTCGCTCCAGGACCGGCTGAAGCTCCGCTCGCGCCGCTCCGCGAACGCTGCGGGGAGAGCAAACCCGCATCAGCGGGGCCGCGGTGACGGGCTGGACCGATAGCGGGTTGATGGCGCGTGGCCTCGGGTAGGCTCTGCGGCTGCTGGAGACAGAGTCCTGGCGAACTGGAGGACGCCATGGCGGAGAGGGAGGGTGATGGTGGATGGGGGGCTGGGGGCGGAGTCTGGGGGTGCTGGGTGGGGCTACGGGTGGAGGCTGGGGTGTCTGGGCGGGGCTTGGGGAGGCGTATCTTGCGCAGAGGCTGGGCCTTAGGGGTCTTCCCCGCAGCGAGCAGCGTTCGTTCGTTCGTTTAAAGCCCAGCCAAGAGCAAAGAGCAGGCGCCCGCCCCACCAACCTTTCCCCTCCCCACTCCCCCCCTTCCCCGTCCCCTTACTCTGGGCCTTCACCCTCCGGCTGCCGACCATGCGCAGGTGCTTTCTGAAGTTCCTGGGGGAAGAGGGGCCAGAGGGCTGCCATGGGGAGCGGCCCTGCCCCTCCCGCTCCCTGACCACCGCCCCTGCCCTCGCCCGCGGCTCTGTCCCTCTTTCCGTGAGAGGTGCCCTCCCAGCACCCTGACCCTCCTGCTGGCCCAGTGCCCACCCAGAGGCAAACCGCACCAGTCCCTCGCCTCCAGGCCCTTCCTGAGCTCCCTTAGCTCCTGGACAAGGGCATGATAACCAGGCCTTCCCCTGCCCCCTGCATCCCTTGGTGCAGGGCACACAGCGCCCACCTTCTCAGCTTGCCCTCCCACCCCTCACGGTCCAGGCCACCCTCCCTCCCCAGGCGGTCAAGGGCTCCTGCTTCCAGCGCTCAGTGGCAGTGCCTCCTCTGCACCACCCCCAGGGGGTTTGGGCCTGTGGACCACGCCCCTCCCCCTGCTCAGAGGCAGGTCTCCGTTGCCTCCTGACAAGGCCATCTTCCGCCCACATCTGAGGTGAGGGCCAGGGAGGGACTGACCCCACAGCTCTGGCTTCATTGTGCCCCAAACAAAAGCCTGGGGGCCCAGGCCATGAGCCCTCTCCTGCCTGCTGCGTCCCCAGAGCAGGGCCAGGCCAGTGGTCGCCACCGCCCTTCCCCCATCCGGTCTGCGGGGGCCTCAGGGGGGCCCAGGCCAGACCAGCACAGACCAGAGACGGACCCCGGTGGCGAGTGGCTGGCAGGCCCTACCTCTGGATTACGGACGCGGAATCATTCTCCCGTTTCCGGCGCTTCCTCTCCGCGTAGCCCCTGAATACCCTGGGAAACCGGGGAGTCAGCACTGCCCTTGGCCACGGGCAGAGGGACAGACATGG
>PVJC01017817.1:18994-32133 GCA_004026665.1 Murina feae
GGGGGGGGGGGGGGGGGGGGGGACTCCCAGGGACAACCGCCTGCCCCAGGCTGCAGGTCCACAGGGTACTTACGAGATGCTGGAAGCACGGCCGGAGGGGCAGCGGGAGAGAGAAGACACAGTGAGCCTTGACCCCTCACCCGATGAGAGCCCTGTGGTCAGTCCCTCCCCAGGCACTGCGCGGTGCTGCACCCTGTGGGCCATGCCACCAGGTGCTGTGGCCTTCCAGCCCTGGGCCCCGAGGGTGTGGTGGCCCCACTTCCTGGCACAGGGCAGGGAGCCTGTGTGGAGCACAGGACAGCCAGGGGGGCCCCTGGGAAGAGCCCTGGACAGAGGGCAGAGTCACAGGCACAGAAGGGCACACCCCAGAGCCCTACGCTGTCCCTTGTGGGGCACACAGACCCCCAGCAGGCTGCTGTCTGGGGCGTGGTGAGCTAGAGCCTCGTGGGCAGAGCTCGGTGACACGGGCCCAGAAGAGCCGTGTCCACTGGTGGCTGTCCCAGCCGTGAATGGACAGGACAGACGAACAGACAGGAGAAGCCATAAAGAGCGGGGGTGGCCTCGGGGCGGAGGTGGGGGGAGCCATGAAGAGCAGCTGGCCCGCCTGCCTTCAGAGTGACACCACAAACGGGCAAGGGGCTGCTGAGAAACAGGCACAGGGGCTGGGGAGGAGGGGCCCAAGTGGCTCCCGGGCCCAGGAGGCCCGGCCATGGGGTGGGGGTGCGTGGCGGGGACACGACTCACGCTTGCATAGTTGTGGTTGCGGTCTGGAAGCTGAAGAGGTTTTCCTTGGGGAACCAGGTGCGGATGGGGGTGTGGGCATTGTCTGGAAGAGACAGAGGAGTGGTGACCAGGGGCAGGGGGCCTGCAGGAGAGCGGGTGCTTCAGCCACAGCCGGTGAAGTGGGCACAGGCTCAGCCACGTGCACCCACCCTGCGGGGCCTCGTGACATCAGACTGTCCTCGCTCAGCTCTCCCTTTGGCTAAGTGGGGGTGTTCTTGTGAAAGCACAGCCTGTCCCCAGGGGGCCCTGGGAAAGGGTTGTCTCTGTTAGGAGGAGGCAGGTCATGGAAAAGCTGCAGCCAGGACACCCTGATGTGAGCTGGCCAGACCTCCCCCCACCTTCCAGGAGGGCAAGGTAGAGACCCTGAGGACATGTGTCCACCCTGAGCTTCCAGACGAGGTGGGGGGAGGTTGAAGCAGCTCTACCCTCTCATCCTGACTCTCACCCAACCCCCAGCCTATGTCCCCCAGGAGCTTGAGTTGTGAAGGGAACTGCCCACACCCAGGCCTGTGCCCGATGCCCAGGAGGTGTCCCCGGGGGACGTGGCGGCTCAGCTAGTGAGAGCTCTGCTCCTCAGGAGGAGGCCCCAGAGCCAGGAGGCAGGGCTACTTGGTCTTTTCAAGACACAGCGGCCTCGGGGATCCCCACTACTCATACAGCCTGGGGAGAGGCCCACTGGCTGGCCAGGCCCTCAAACAGCTGTGTGTCCTGAAGAAAGTGGGCGCCCTGCTTGGGGGCCTGGCAGAGGCAGCACAACCTTCCAACTAAGCCCATGTTTTCTGTCTCCTCAGCCCTCAAGATCCTCCAATGCCCTTCTTCCAGGAAGAACTCTTTGACTGACTTGGTGCTGGCAGGGTCACGGCCAACCATGGGGCATGGGGCAGAGCCGCAGGACTATCTGCGGGCTGTGATCCGGGCACCCCACACCTGGCCAAGCCTCAGAGTGGTTCTGCTAGCAGACCTGGCACCAGCACTTCGCCCAAGCTGGCGCCAGCACCGCACCCTCGCCCACGCCAAGCCCCTCACCAGACACGCGGTCAACACTGTACATCCTCTCCAGCTTCTTGCGGCGGCTGGAGGCCTGGGGCAGGGGGGGCTGGTCCAGCCCAAAGGCCCGAGGGGAGGGGTCTGGGGCCAGCTGGGCACACCCCGGACATTCCTGGGAGCCCTGGTGGCTGCCAGCCCAGCTCTGGCAGGGTGTGCTGACGTCCTCGTGGCTGCCGAGCAGGGACTGGCTGTGGTGGTGGGGGTGCTGCTCCCGGTGCCGCCGCCCCTTCACCACTGCCAGCTCAATGGCCTCAGCCTCGGGGCCTGGCAGCAGGGCGGGCTCCCCGGAGATGGTATACACGAGGGGCTGGGGGCCCTCTCCTGCCGGCTTCCCCGTGACCACCTCCTCGGAGAGGCTGCCCTCGTAGCGGCCATTGGAGACGAGTGAGAGGCGGCGCTTGTTCTGGGGTGCTGGCTGCATCTCGGGGGACCCTTCGTGGCCAGAGTAGGCATCAGCCAGCAGGTGATCTGGGGAAGAGGTGCCAGGTGAACCCCAGCCTGAGGCCTCCCCTCCGCGTCTCCTGATGCCCGGAGGCAGGAAACACCGTGGGTGCTTGGCCAGGATGTGGGCCTGGGACTGCCCGGCCCCACCGACCAACCCTAGTCCCTGCCGTGCTAGAAGGGGCTCCGAGGGCTCCTCCCAGTGGCTCCCGCTTCCCTCAAGCTGGGCCCCAAGCCCCTTGTGTGTGTGGGCGACAGGATGTACTACCTGCTGGGTGATGGGGGGGAACAGGAATAAGCAGGCCCCTCCTAGCCAGCCACTGCTCACATGTGCCCAGTGCCAACTCCTCCCTTCCCCCCGGCCAGATGGCCCCCAGAGACAGTGGTGCCAACCCTGGGGGTGCCAGGAGGCCTGTTGCCATGCCAACGGCCCAGGCTGGGCTGGTGCCATGGTGATGAGCTCTTCCTGGGGCCCTGGGCAGGGGCATGAGGGAGCCAGCCCAGCGGGGCAGCTGCTGCCACTCAGCTCACAGCACTTCCCAGCCCCCCAGGCCCCCGGGCGTCTCTGCTGGAACAGGGTCAGTGGGCCCCAGGGTGCAGGGCTGTGCGGACCCCACCCTGGCACCGCCTCCGCGCCCCTACCTGCTCCGTTCCGGTTCTCAGGGTGACTCTGGGACAGGTACTCGCCGAAAGCCCGGGCGGCCCTGGGGTGGACAGCGAGGCGCCGTCAGGGCACACGGCCCCCTGGCCTCTCCCGCGGCAGGAGCGTGGGTCCCCGCCCCCACCGGGCCTCGGTCACCCAGGCGGGCAATCCCCCCCACCACCCCCAGAGAGCCCGCTGGCAGGTCGCAGCTCCAGGACCCGTGGGCCCAGGGCAGTGTGGCCGGACCTGCAGACCGGGCTGCTCGGCCTTCCCCGGGTCCTGCCAGCCGCGCGTGGGGGTGAGGGGCCGGGAGCCAGCAGGGGCAGCGGGCGCACTTACCGCACTTTGGCTGCCACCGAGGACATGGCCTCGCTCCGCAGCGCCCTCCTCCGGGAGGCGGCGGCGCCCATGGTCGAGGCGCCGGCGCATCCCCGGGCTCAGAGCGCGCCCCGCGCCCGCCGCCGCCACCTGGGGAGCCGCGCCGCACAGGGACTGGGGCCCGGGACCCGCATGGCCACGTTGGGGCCCTCGGTCCCGCAGCACCGGGAGCCGGGAGCCTGAGCCGGAGCCGGCCAGGACCGGGGGCGATGCTCCGCCCAGCGTGACGTCAGGGACGGGGCGGGGCCCGGCGGTCGTGCACCGGGTCGTCCACCTGACGTCAGGAACTGGGGTGGCAGCTCCACCAGCAGCGCGCCCTAGGTCCGCACCATGGCAGGCCCGTCTGCAAGGCCCCAGGCGCCGGGGTCAGGGGTCTCCCCCCCACTCTCAGGAGCTCCCCCATGCACTGCGCACCAGTGCTTTGTGGACCCCAGGTCCTGGGCACCCGCCCGGCCAAGCCTGGGGGTTTCAAGTCCCAGCAGAGGGTCTGGTCCTAGGATCCCACAAGGCGACCTGTGGGGAGGGCAGGCGATGTCTGCCCCCAGGCCCCACTGTGCCCCACAGCGGCCAGCAATGGGGCAGCTGCTCCCTGCTTCACAGGCACTTCCTGGCATCGCTCTGCCACAAGGACCAGGCGTAAGGACGACATGCCCACACGATCAGATCTCCTTTTATTCACATGCTAGGCAGAAGCATCAGGGCTCAGAGGCTCCAACACCTCTCCGGGGGACGGGTGGCGCTTGCACCCAGAGGGCTGCTGTGTGTGCAGAAGGCGCCAGAACAGGCACCCTCAGGAGCGGCTAGTGTAGAGGCCTGACACCCAACACAGCCCGGGCTCAGCCAGGTCTCCTGTCCCAGGAGCTGCGGTTGCCGGGACAGGCCCGGAGGTGCTGGCTTCAGGGAGCGTCAGAGGGAGGCCTCTCCTGGCCAGAGAACCAGGGGGGCGCGGCATCCGGGGAAGGTTTAGGGGACGCCACACTGGGGTGCTGGTGATGCAGCGAGGGCTCGTCCTCCTGGAAGCAGACGGCACAGTCGGGGTGGGGACAGTGGAGGGCTCACCCTGAGGGCGACCCTGCCCTTGGGCCTCAGAGCGGGTGTGGGTGGAGGGGCCCAGGCAGGTCCAGGCAGCTCACCGAGTCGGAACCCCCGTTGGCCGGGCAGCTCTGGAAGTCCGCGTAGGCCTCTTGGGGGCCATCTGGCAAGCCCTCCTCACACTCGGTCAGGTAGTCAGACTCGTCTGGGCAGAGGGGTGGGCCACGTTGGTCCCCTCCGAGGGCAGGGCTGTGCTGCTACGGCACAGGTCCCGCCCACAACCAACCAGGTCCAGGGCCCCTGTCCCTGTCAAGGTGTGGAAGGGGCGTGGCTCCCAGCACCCTGCTATGTAGGTGCCCTTCCTGGGTGTCCACTCACCATCCACCATGGCCACCTTGGCGGGCTCAATGCGCGACACGATCTCAGCAAGGTCCGTGAAGGAGGCGTTGGGGCAGGTGAGGACCTTCAGGGCGAGGAGGAGGACACCCCTAAGCGAGGTCCTGCTTCCCGTGCCCTGTCACCCCCAGGACCCTGGTTGGCTGAGGACCCCCAGCCCTTGGAGTGGGAACAGGGACGTGAAAGATGGGCAGAGTCCTGCACAGACCCCCATCCACTCAGAAGGGGTGGAGAGGGAGGAGGGAGGGAGTAGGGGGCAGGGGGCAGGGGGCAGGGGGCAGGGGACAGCTGAGGGGGTGCTCTGGGGTGCTGCTGGCAGCAGGACACGTATCACAGATGCATGGGGGGGGGCAGGTCGCAGAAGAGGGAAGGCAGAGGGGTGTCTGCAGGCACTCACATCAAAGGCCTTCATCTTGCTTGTACCCTGCCGGTCCTGCAGCATCTTCTCTAGCACTCCACTGCGCCTCCAGACGTCAAACACCGTCCGGCCATGCTGGTACCCCACCTCCTGCACACAGGGGGCCCTGGGCCTGGGTGTGGTGCCCCACCTCCTGCACACAGGGGGCCCTGGGCCTGGGTGTGGTGCCCCACCTCCTGCACACAGGGGGCCCTGGGCCTGGGTGTGGTGCCCCACCTCCTGTTCTCAGTAGGGCAGGGGCTGGGAAAGAAGTAGCCAGAGCCTGGCTAATGTGGGTCAGTGGTTGGCATTGGTTGACCTGTGAACCAGGTGAGGGCACAGGCCAGGTTGTGGGCATGACCCCAGTAGAGGGCGCACAGGAGGCAGCCGGTCAGTGATTGTCTCTCATCACTGATGTCTCTCTCCCCCTCTCCCTTCCTCTCTGAAATCAATAAAAACATGTTTTTTTAAAAAAGGCGGCCAGACACAAGCCCCACTGGTCCTGGCACCCCCTCCCCCCCCCCCCCCCCCCCGCCCCCAGCACTCACGCAGATCTCGGCGAACTTGCCGAAGTCTAGGGTGCTGTAGCTGTCGATGGGCGGGCGCAGGTACTCGCAGTAGTCGCTGTTGCGCACCTCCTCCAGCTGCCGCACGCAGCACACGTAAGCCAGGCGCGTCTGGATCTCTGCCATGTTCAGCACCTGCCACCACCGAGGCCTCGACTCTCGTGCCCTGGGTCCTGCTGCCCTCTCCCAGCGCCGGCCGCCCGGGGAGCAGGGGTGGGAGGGCCTGGGACCCAGGAGGCGCAGTGGGCTGTGGGGCCGGCCTGCCCTGCCCAGGGCTGTGCCCACCTTGACTTTGGTGGCCAAGGGGTTCCAGCGCTTCCACAGCAGCCACCACCCTGACAGCGCATCACCGTAGTTGGTGAGGTCCGTCTCGTCCCGGCTGCCCACATCGATGGCGATCACCACCTTCGCCCCCATTGACCTGGCCACGTCCGCTGGCGACGAGAAGACGCTGGTCACCCTGGGACAGGTGCCTGGAGTCCAGGTCGGGGCAGAGCCTGCCCCACAAGCCCCGAGGCCCGCGGAGCACACAGAACTGTCCAACAGGTGACAGGTGTGCCCGAGGGAGGGGCCTCCCCCAGCACACCCAGCATCTGCGGGCTGTTAGTTCCTACTGTGGGCACAGACGGCAGGTAATTGCTCCCCGCCTCTCCCTGGCCCTTGTTCTGGGAGCTGCTGAGCTGAGAAACGGAGCCATATGCTGGGTGCCCGAGGGCGGGCGTGTGCGTGTGTGTGCGCCCGCGTTCCCTGCTCCTAGCCAGCCTGACTCCCTTGGCACAGGCTGGAGGAAGCGTGTACAGCCAGCAGAGTGGAGGCGCTGGGGGGGACGTACCTGGGAGATTGTTGATGTAGCCCCCATCCATCAGCAGGTGTCCGTCCTTGGGGTCGCAGAGTGGGGGCATGTAGCCAGACAGGGACATGCTGGCACGCACGTACCTCCACAGGGAGCCTGGGAGGGACCCAGAGGGCGGAGGTCCTGGCCATGCCCGACCCGTGCTCCTGCCTGCACTCTGGCCCCGCTGGCCTACGAGGGGCCCCTCGCAGGCCTGGACACGCCCGTGGACATCCCCTCCCCGAGGCCCGGAGCCGGGGGTGCTGTGGGTGTCCCGCCTTCCTAGTGCTGCCCCACACGGGTGTGCCGAGGCCTCAGCCAGCCTCTCCACCCCCCAAGACGTTCACAGCTCTGACATGCTGCCAGGAGGCCTCCGTGCCGCCCACAGACCACCCACTCTGGGCTCCTGGTCATTTCTCCACCAGCCTGTCGTCCATGTGCGTAAGGTCATCTCTGTGGGATCCCCTCGGAGGCCATGTAGCGGGAGCCCCATGGGGAGGAGGCGCTCACCGTCTGTGTGGACCCGCATGGCAGAGGCTGAGATATCCGTGGTGATGGTGAAGTAGGGGATCCACAGGTCCTGCGGGGAGGATGGGGCTTAGAGGGTGTCCTCCCCAGCCACCACCCAAGCGGTGTGTGAGAGGTACGAGGAGTGCGGGAGGGGGGAGGGGTGAGCAGGGGTGGGGAGAGCTAAGAAAGCGTGGGGAGGGGTGACAAGGGGTGGGGACAGGTGAGGGCGCTGCACCTCGATCTGCCGGTCCTTGAAGACGCTGCAGATGCTGCTGTTGAAGCCAGCCCCCGAGAACATGGAGGTGATGGGGTAGGTCAGGTCCAGCATCGTCTTCATCATCGACGTCATGTCCTGGGGGGGCAGTGAGGCCGGTGAGGAGGACCCTCCCGCCTGGTGGCACAGGCAACAGGCAGCCCTCAGGCCCAGCAGGGCTGGATCGGAGGAGTGGGCCTTCTGACAGAGCAGAGTGTTGGAGGCACCTGGGGGGTGGGTCTCTGGGGGGATGAACATGTGGCCTGAGCCGCTCATTGGGAGATGTTGTGGGGACACCACTGACCCCCCAGTGTCTCCTGCAAACTGATGAATGCACTGTCCCCACCCTGGCCCCCCATCCAAACCTCACACCAAGCCAGCACCCCCACCCGTTCCGCCCAGGCCAGGGCCCCAGCTGACAGGCTCAGCCCAGGGCCCAGCCCCGGTTGCTCAGAGGAGCTGACCTTCAGCTGACCCTGCCTTTCCCACAGGACCCCAAAGTGGTCCCACCTTGTTTCCAGTGGAACTGTGGGTCACCTGGGAGAACTGAGACCAGGAGCCAACACCTCCAGCCCCCACATGGTGTGGCCGCACCTTGCTTCCCTCTGCCCCACAGGTGGTCACGGGGCCAGCCGGCTCCAGGGAGGGGCCCTACCTCTGTCCACTGCTTGGCCCGGATGCGAATCTGGCTGTAACTTCTCTCTTCGGCGTACAGGGCGCCCATGAAGGCCCCGATGGATGTCCCCCCAACCATGTCCACAGGGATGCCGCACTCTGCCAGCGCTCGGATGATGCCAACCTGGGCACAGCCTCTGCCCACCGGGAGCATGGACAAGAGTAAGTGCCACCGCCAGGACCAGCACCCACTGTGCCCACAGGAGCCCAGACGGCCGCCGTCCCACCACTCTCCTCCACACCTGGCTCTCGCCTGAGTGACAGGCCAGGCAGACCCGGCTCAGAGAGAGACCGGCTGGCATCCTGAGCAGCAGCCACACTCGGCCTCGTCTCCCACCAGCGTCCGAGAGCCTGTACCAGCCGGACTTCGGGTGAACTCAGGAGGGGTGAGGGGGGACACAAGGCTAGGCCCACCGGAAGGGGAGTCGGCAGTGGGACTCACAAACCCCCTCTGGCAGGAAAGCCGGCCTCAGACTGAACTGGTCACTGAGGTCGAACTCTGCTACCACGTCTCTCACGATGTCCATCACTCCCAGCAGCGACACGCTGAGAGGACCGCGTGACCACAGCCCGAGAACGCAGGCGGCAACGTGGCCAGAGGACCAGGTCACGGAGGTGTGGGAGCCGCTATAAGACGGCAGGGCTCCCGACTGGGGAGCCACCTGCTGCCCGTGACAGTGAGGAGTGACTGGTGTGGGGTAAGCACACGAGAGGGTGCCTCTCAGCAGCGAACAGGGGACAGGAGGAGAGCAAACACCAGCCACGGGGTGGGGGGGGGGTGCCCGAAGGCGCTGTGCTCAGTGGCAGAGCCAGGCCCTGGAGGAGAAGCCTTTGGGACCCACAGACACAGGCAGGGCCGGTGGGACAGTCAGCATGGGGCGAGGGGAGGCCCGAGAGGACGTGGAGGCTGCGCGGCCTGTGCTGTGCTGGGCGCCCCTGGATCGCTTACGCAGACCCAGTTAGAAGGTAGACTCTGTGGCCCACTTGTTTTAACACAAATAAAATGTTATGACTTTGACAGAATTGAAGACAATGAGGTGGGACTGAAAGGGAGCTGAGTGAGGAGTGAACTAAGGGGATGGGTTCAGCAGCAGCGAGGCCCGTGAGGCAGGAACGGGGCTGAGGTAACGATGGCTGGAAGGGAACACGCTCCCAGACCATGTGGAGGGCGAAGCATGTGCAAGGCTGGTTGAAACATAAGACAGTGGAGACACACATGGGCTGTGGCCCAGGGGCCTGTCCACACTCCCCTGGAGCCCAGATGAGTTCAGGGTCGGGACAAAAGCCGTATCTGAGGGGAAACGCTTCAAATTGTTTAGAAATGATGACTGAAACCAAGAATCAGCTTCAAGAAGTGGGATGAACTCCAAACATAAACGGAGAAGCCTCAACCGCCGAGGACAAGAGGACACGCCCCTCAGAGCGAGGGCAGGGCACGCGCAGCTCCAGGAGAGCGGGAAGCCGCGAGCAGGGCACCCGGGGCCAGCCAGCCCTGCGGTGCGTCGAGAGGGAAGGTGAGCAGGGCGACTCTCGGCAGCTGCCCTGGAATGAACAGGGACCCTCCGTGCAGATGCCCCGTCACAGAAGTCAGAAGCCCACGGACCTCATGCTGAGAGCAGGGCAATTGGATACAGGACACGCTCCTGGAGCGATGCCACGCACCAACCTGCCCCAGAGCTAGAGACCGAGCGGCGCCTCCGCTCCCAGAACAGCCGCAGCTCCGACGCGGCCTCCAAACTAGTGTCCCTTTGGTGATCACTAACTTCTCATTGGAAATGCTGCTGATCGAGCCGTCCTGACGCGCCAAGCAGGTCAGAGTCTGGGCCAGCCACTCGGCCACCAGGTCCTCCCGCAGCTGCCCCTGTCCCTGCCCCGCTCCTGGGGCAGGGCCTGACCTCCCAGGCCCACAGCTCAGCCTGCGAGTAACCCAGTAACCATGTGGCCCCAGATGAGGCTCAGGATCCTCAGAGGGAAGTGAGCACAGTGTCTGCACTTCACCGCCCGCTGGGTCACATGGGGGGCAGAGATAGGACCATGGCAGGCCCTCCCCGAGCTGCCTGGCCCCTCCCAGCAGCTCCACCCCAGCCCTTGTGGGGCTCCAGGCAGGAACTCGGCTGTGAAGAGCACAGGGTGCACAGAGGTGGCCCCAGTCCACCCACTGTCCTGTCTATGAGGCCTGCAAGCTGCAGGCTCCAATGTGGCGAGTTCCATTAGAAGAGCAGCTCCGAGCCCACTGGCATTACTTCCTAGAGAAGAGGGTTTGCACCCCCCCTGGCCTGGCAGCCGGCACAGGTATCAGGCCGCACCTCCACACGTGGGGCACAGGGCCACGGTGGAGAGACTCGAGGGCCTGGGGAAGGCTGGCAAAGGCTGGCAAAGGACAGAGCAGCCTTCAGAACACACGAGTGGTTACAGGCCGTGGAAGCTTCTAGAGGGACCACATCAGCTGTGGAGGCCCGGCCTGGCCATGTGCTCTGGGCCCGCCAGGTGCCACTCTGAGCTCATCAGCACCTGCCAGGAGCTGTGGCAGGAATAGAGCAGGACTCACCTTGCCCCGCCACCTCCCAGCACCAGGGCGATGGCGTTTCCCGTCAGCACCCGCGCCAGGCGGGAGAAGTCCGAGTGCCGGTCCGGAGGCCTCTGGAAGACCCGCTCGTACATCTCCACCTGCAGAGGAAGAGAGCGGTCTGTCATCCACCCCGTCCGCCCCTCAGCTAGACCCTCCCAGGCCCAAGGGCAGATGCTCTGGGTGGGGACTTGGGGTCATGGACACAGCTGTCAGACACTGTCCCAAGTGGGCCCAGCAGGCTAGGACACCTGGCAGCCTCTGCACTCCCCCCGGCCTCCTGGCCGAAGCCACTCCGGGAAGAGGGCTCAAGGTCTGCACAGGAAGCCCGAGGCAGGAGGCTACGCCCCCCTGGACCCTCTGGAACCCCAGGCTCACGCCAGGCTGGACCCCGCTTCCCGGGAACACAGCAGCATCCGTGGCCCCAAGACCCTGAAAGGGGCTCGCCATGCTGCCCTCACCAGCCTGGGCAGGCTCCGCCTGGAGAAGACGCGGCGCGGGCAGCACAGGTGCAGGTGGCCAGAGCACCAGCCGCGCATGTTGAGCCACTCGACGGTGCGCGTGGGCGCCGGGCCCTCCTCCCGGTGCAGCAGCACCAGCTGCTTCTGGGCCCGCACGGCCGTGCTCTCCAGCATCCGCTCCAGCTGAGGGGGCAGAGCTGCGGTCAGGGGGCCTGAAACCAGGACGGGGCTGCCCAGAGGCCCCACGCTGACCCACCGTGCTGACCGGGCGGCGCCCAGGCTCTGTGACCAGCGAGTCTGCGGGGCCTCAGCCCAGGCTGTGAGGCTGTGACCACGGCCCCTTGAACACAGGGACCATCTTAGATGAGGAATTTTGCAAAGGCTCTCCCTTGCGGGGAGCCCCACTCCCTGCAGAGCAGGAGCCCAGCAGCTGCAGGGCCAGGGATGGAGCTGAGGTGGGAGCAGTGTGGACAGAGGAAGGGACAGGTGAGGATGCTGCTGGAGGGATGCGGAGTGGCCACCTCCTGCTGTGAAGCTCCAGAGCTGCGCCCGCCTCAGTGAACGAAAAGCGCACACCCTGGGTCCCCACCAGGGATGGGGGACAGGCAGGTGGGGGCTCACCAACTGGGAGGTTTCAAAACAGTAAAAACCAGGGCACCTTACACAGAAGTCAGGCCTGTGACCAGCTTCACACACAGCGGGTGTGAGGCACGAGCAGAGGCGCCGACTTCACAGGAGGCCATAGCGAGGGGGGCGGGAGAGAGGGGCAGGCACTGCACACACTAAAACCACCACCGAGGTACAGATCTGAGTGTGGGCTCCTTTACCCGTCCTTGAAATACTTCATTCAAAGGAGAGGGCAGCAAACAGAGTGATCTGAGGAGAGCGTGGCTGCCCCAGCCCCGACATGCTGGGCCAGCAGCCCTGCAGCAGCCCCCACCTCGCCCACTCCCCACCCAGCAGCCCACCTCGCCCACGCTGGGCTCCTGCTCGCCCAGGCCCACAATGAGGGTGCAGTCGGCCTGCCGGATGCAGCGCTGGGTCCAGGGCGTGAGCGAGCTGTCCGCCTGGTAGAGCACGATCCGGTGGACGTCCTCCTGCTGCCCCAGCCAGCTGCACAGCCGGTACTCGTGGATGCTGCCGCCGATACCGCACAGCATGGGGTACAGCAAGGCCCGAAGACAGGAGGGCAGACGTGGGGCGCAGACAAATGGGGGTGCAGGCATGTGAAGATGCAGCCAAGGGGAGCGCAGACATATGGGGGTGCAGGCATGTGGGGGGACAGACATGGGGCGCAGACATATGGGGGTGCAGGCATGTGGGGTGTAGACATGGGGCATAGACATATGGGGGTGTAGGCATGTGGGGGTGTAGATGTGGGGCACAGACATGAGGGGGTGTAGACGTGGGGCGCAGGCGTGCGGGGGTGTAGATGTGGGGTGCAGACATGTGGGGGGACAGACATGGGGCACAGACATGGGGGCAGGCCTCAGGGCACAGGCAGGCTGTTCCCAGGTTGGGCTCAGACCCGCGGGCAGGGCGGCTCAGCTGTTCCCCCACAGCGGTACCTGTCCAGGGCGGCAGAGCCCAGGCGCTGTCTAATGTTGTCACTGGTCAGCAGCAGGACGGGGCCTGGGAACAGCACCTGGTGATGGGAAACTGCCCGGCAGCCCCCCTCCTGGACAGCGAGGCCGACACAGGGGCAGCCAGGCAGCTGGAGGAGCAGCACCTCCCCCAGGGGGCTCTTCCTGAGCCACGAGGTGCCTGGCAACATGGAAGTGCCTGTGGCCGGGGGCCTCGGGGCAGGTGAGCGCACGGGGTGTGCGAAGTGGGAGGACTGCACGGCTCACGGCTCACCAGGGAAAGGGGGCTTCTCTGAACCCCCGTCTCCTCGTCTACCCACAAAGGAGGGGAAGCTCCACAGCACAGAGGCTGTGTGCTGGGGACAAGGGAAGCATCTAAAATAATAAAAGAGAAACATGCAAATTGACTGTTACCACCAGCCAATCAGAGCAGCTGTATGCAAATTAACCCAGCCAAGATGGAGGCCAACAGCCATGGAGCTAGAGCAAACCAAAGGCTTCTGTTGCAACTGCCTGCCTAGGCTGGCTGAGCCTCTGCTCACGGCCACGCCCACCAGCCAATCAGAGCGGCTGTAT
>PVJC01017818.1:0-32049 GCA_004026665.1 Murina feae
GTCGCGCTGGTAAAGGCCGCAGCCACCCCTGGGAAACACCAACAGGATGCATTTGGGGAGCACAGGGCCCTTCCCCCGGGACTGGCCTCTCCTTTAGCTGGGCTCTGGGTGCCTGAATGGCTCGAGTCGGGGCATCTGTGTTAATGGTCCGAGTCAGACTGTGGCTCAGCTGACCTGGAACGGCTCCGCATGCTCAGGTCAAGGGAGAACGGAGTTCACCTCTAGGACCACCGCGATCGGGCAGCCAAGGCCACAGGCCCGACTCTCGCACCACCGGGTTGACTGCATCCCTCGTGGTAAGCACACCCGGCTTGTCTTGGGTGATTGCTGCCCCTTGTCCCCTGCCACCGGGATCCAGTGAACCCCGCCGCATTCAGGGTTTCAGCTCAACGCCAGCAGGCCCACGTCATTTCTGCCGACGGAGAGGAGTGACCCAGAGCTCCAAGGATGCTGGCTTCCCTGACACATTCCTCGTCGCGGTCTCTGGAAGAAGTGTGCCCTCTGGACGCTCCTGGGCTGGGGGCAGGTGCGCAGGTCGTACGTGGTGATCTGGACTCAGGTTCCCACCCCCTCAGCTCTTGGACAGCTTCCTCTGCTCCATTAGTGAAGGCCACTTCGGGTCCATGCTTCAGCCGCACACACCAAGCCAACGCCAGGCCCTGCTGGTCCCCAGAGCTCTTCTTAGTCCTCCTGGCAGGTCCAGGAGTGAGCACCTCCGCGGCGAGGCAGCCCCCACACCCCCCAGCATCGCACCCAAGAAAGGAGGGGGGGCTCTCAGAAGTAGGGCTGGGCCTTCCTCCTCTGTGACAAAAGCCAGGCACACACCCAAGTCCCACGTTCCCTCCCCAGTGTCTGGGCCCCCGGGCACCTGGGGCCAGTGCTCCAACCTCATGCACCTCCCCCCCACGGTCAAGGTCCTCTCATTCCCAGCTCCTCCCGTGCGAAAGGCTCAATCAAGCTTGACTGTGAAGTGCTCGCACAGAGGCCTCTTGGAGGGACCGCGTAGCGAAGGGTGCTGCCAGGACCCAAAGCACCCAAGCATGTCCCTTTAGAAAGTCAGACGGTGGGGACTTGGGGGCTCCCTGTGACCTCAGGGACCCCACCCACCTGAGGCACCTTCTTGTTAGCACAGTGATGGGTATCATGGGACCCTCTCCCCTGTGGGCGTCGCCTTGGGAGCTGTGGGGCCATTCCTATGGCCGCCCACGAGGGGGTGCCATGTGGGAGGTCCTGGGCCAATAGAAACGAGGGTCCAACCTGCCCGAAGGGCCTGCGCTCTGTCTTGTGGGAGGACAGGATGGCCCCGTCCACGACGGATGACTGGGTGAGCAAAAAGGGGCATCTACACACAGTGGGCACGATTCCGTCTCAGGAAGGCAGGGGATTCTGACCGACGCCACAGCAAGAACGAACCCGAGGACAGCAGGCTAAGTGAGAGACGGCGACACAAAAAGACAGACACTGTATGATTCCTCTTCCGTGAGGTACTAGACTCGTCAGATTCGTAGAGACAGGAAGTGGAGTGGTGGGTGTGGGGGCTGCGAGCTGGGGTGGGGAGTTAGCGTTTAACGGGGACAGTTTCGTGGGGGAGAGGGACACGATGATGGTTGCACAACAATGCGAATACGCTCCCTGCCACTGCACGGAACCCTGAGGGTGGGCACGGTACACAGGATGTTATGTGTATTTTATCAGAATTAAACGATGCACAGAGAAGGCGTGGGCTTCTCACTAGCGGTGCCGTGTGGACTCATGGGCAGGGAGGGCTCCAGGGAGGCAGAGCGGGGCTCCCGAGAAAGGTCCGGATCCAAGGACCCAGGGCCCCCGCCCGCCCTGGCCCATGCACAGACGGCTACCTCCTGCGCCACGGGCTCCGCCACCCCACGTGTCGTACTTCTCTCTCATTCTCACCACATCGATGTTCTGTTCCGGCCTGAATCTCAGAGCCAGGACCTCAGAGAGAGAGCTCAGAACACCTCCCGCCTGATGCTCAAAAACTCACCCTCGGCTGTGAGAACACGCTGCTGGGGGCCTACTGTGTGCAAGGCCGGTGCTCAGGGAGCCACACTGAGTCTTTGCAGCCACCTTTGGGGGACCCCTCCCCCCCTTCAGCTGACACAGTGGCCCTGTCCTTGCAGCCACCCTCAGAGCTCTGCAGGCGTTAGAGGCTCACAAAGACATCAGGGTGTTGTGGATCTTGTGATTCTAAGGGGGTGTCTTGCAGCTTTCAAACATTTAAAAGGGTTATTTTACTTTATGATTTTAAAACGCAGTGAAATGTGTTAAATATAAATACATAGAGCCCTGGCTGGTTTCCTCAGTGGTTAGACCGTCGGCCCTCTGACCAAAGGGTCCCGGGTTCGATTCCCGGTCATGGGCGTGTACCTCGGTTTCAGGTTCAATCCCCCTGCCCTGGTCAGAGCTTGCGCGGGAGGCAACCAATTGCAAATAATCGATGTCTCTCTCTCATAGAGGTTTCTCCCCCCCCTTCCCCTTCCCTTCCACTCTCTCTAAAAATCAATGGTGAGGATAAAAAAATAATAATACCTACATTTTCACGGGGAAGTGGGGACAACTTCTCCTTTGCTTCGGCAGGGCAGCCCGTCAAGTATTCGCCCGCTCCCATCCAAGCCAGCACCTCCAGTTCTTTCAACTCCTTTTCATACCCCAGGGTTTTGAGTTCTCGTACCACCTGAAGTAAGTCCTCGACCTTGAAACCATTTACAACCTCACAGAAAAATTAAGATGAAAGATTAAGGAATGGAACAAAGCCCAAACACAGTAAGATTGTTCATAATTATTGTATTTTGTGGTTTGGACTATAAAGGAGGAGACAGCCAAGGCTTAAAGTGATGGGAACCTTCAGGGTCCCTGCGGCCTGGTTTGCCCCCCCACCTGGCCCCATCTGCTTCGGGGGGGGGGGGCAGCTGGTTCAAAAGGCCCCGAGCAGCTATGTCGCTGAACCTCGAAATCCGCCTGGGGTCTTGCAGCTGGGTGGACCCTGCCCTCCCTCACTTAGATTTTCTTAGATTTTTCTATCCTGGGGATGAAGGTGATCTATTTTTAGCGAGAGGCTGTGTAAGCCAAGAGTTGCTATAGCGACAGCTGGTGGTTACAAACCAGGACCTGCTACAGTTCCCAGTCATAAATAAATGCCAAACGCTGAGCCCTGGAAGAATGCCGCCTCGGAAGCGGGAGCTCCGCCCCGACCCCTGGGGTCCCCGTCTGCTGTCCTCAGGGTGTGCAATTAGCAGGCTGTGGGCGCTGGGCTCTGCCTCGAGAGCAGCCCGGGGGGTTGATGCCAACACGCAGCTCCCAGGTGAGGAAAAGCACCTGCCTGGGCTTAGCGCTGGGTGCCGGGCAGGGGCGGCTGGCTGTGCGCTGTAAGCACGAGGCTGAAAGCCCGGACATGGAGACGCGGCGCCTGAGTACGACTCGCCCTCGAGGCCCACATGTGTGCACGCACACATGCTGACTCTGAAATACCCACCCAGTGGCACACACGTCCCCACAACCAGCAGGCCCCGGCCGCGTCCAACAGAAAGGAGTAAAACGCACAGGAATAGTCCCAGCAGCTGTGAGGGCCCCGGCCTGGAAGCCGCGCAGGGCCAAGGGGGATCGAACCAGCAACCAAGTGCATGGACTTCAGCCCCAGCCAGGGCCTCGCCGCGCCTCCCATAGTTCACGTGAAGGAAGCCGGACAAACACGTAAATCTCGCCTGGACCCAGCCTGTGAGTTCAAGGCCAGATCAAGCCACCGTGGGGGCAGTGCCTGGACCTGAGCGCGGGGCTTCTGCGCCGGAGATGGCTTCCTCTCTGCGCGGCGGTTACGTGAGCACGTGGCGCACCCCCCCCTCTGGTTGGTACGCGTGTCTGTGCGTGCACTCAGTGAAACACACACGCACAAGGGGTGAACGTCAGCACTGGATAGGAAGCCCGTGTCGAAGGCATGCGGTGCTGGGAGAGCTCAAAGTGAAAAAGTTCACGTGTGGGGACCTCCCAGGAGGAGTGGAGCCAGCCCCGCACGGCTGCTGTCAGTCGGAGGCAGAATCACCGAGATGTGAGGACGCAGAGAGACCTGCCGCCAGCGAGGGGCCCTGCTGTGGGTGATCCTGAGAAGGGAGGCTGGTGGGGCAGAGGCTGGCGAAGGGGGACCTTGGAGGGTGCGGAAGGTGAGGGGTCACCCCTACGGCTTACGTGTGCCTGGGGGACGGGGAGCTGGTTCAGCCTGAGTGACTTGCTCATCATCTTTCTGTGGTGCCGTTGGGGCTTCTCTCAGCCATGGCCACAGCGGCTCGGGGTGCCCTCCAGGCTACAGCGCTTCTGTTATCCGATCGACCAGCTTCGGCTGCTCTGTGACGGGGCTGAGCCACCAGGCATGAGGAGCAGAGGACAGAGGGACTTCTGACTCATGGCCAGCCAAGGTGGCAGCCAGAGGGTCGGGGACGAATGGGACAGCGAAATGATACTTTTTACGTCACTGTAGGAATTGGGGTGAGTGTGGTCCGCCTCACGCCAGGAGAGCGCTGGCCCAGCGCTGCTGGACAGGGGCTGGCACTCAGCTCTCCCTCGGCAGGGCCCCACGGGGCTGACAGGTCTGCTGGCCTCTCTGGCCTCCGTTCCCCCTCCACCACCTCCACCACCTGTTCTACCTGCCTCGACAGAGTTATCGAACGTAAAACACGGCAGAAGCCACCACCTGAGGCATCACCAATGGCTAACAGTGATGTCCCGTCCACCAGGTCAGCGCTCCGGGTCCCCTCCCTCCTCGCACTGGCCTTCCCCTGCTCCCGACAACTCTCTCCTGGTCCTGGCCGGCGGCTGCACAGCCTCCCACAGCTCATGTCTGTCTATCAGAGCTGGTGACTCGGGGCCCACACAGGGTGGGTGCTGGGTGACACAGAAGACACCAGGCTCAGAGCGATGGGGCTGCCACCGCAGGTGGCAGGAGGTGCGGGAGGAGCTCCACCACCCATGCTAGGCCTGACCAGGGGCCTGTGCAGGAGGGGACACGCTCCCCCCTGGGGACCTGTACCCTGGATTACTACCACTGTCATGGGATACCTGTTCAGCCTACTGTGCCAGGGCCAAGGCAGGCCACGGGCCACAGTGGTACAAAAAGCCAACCTGCCCCTCAGGGAACATCCATGTTGATTCACTCCAGAGAATATTTGAACTTTGCATATTATTTTCTTCTCAATCATTAAAACAAATGATTGCCCTGGCCAGTGTGCTCAGTGGTTAGAGTGTCAATCCATGTACCAGAGGATCTTGGGTTCCATTCCCCGTCAAGAGCACATACCTGGGCTCGGGCAGGAGGCAACCAATCAATGTGTCTCTCTCATATCGGTGTCTCTCTCTCTCTCTCTCTCTCTCTCTCTCTCTCTACTCCCTCCCTCCCTTCCTTCCACTCTCTCTAAAAATCAAAGGAAAAAATATCCTCAGGCAAGAATTGACAAAATAAATAAGCAAACAAATAAATAGATGCATACATTGATAAATAAATACATTAAAAAAACAAATTATTGCTTGAGGATAGAATGCACCTTGCTCTTCTATAAATACTAGAGGCCCAATGCATGAAATTCGTGCAGGAGTAGGCCTTCCTTCCCCCAGCTGCCGGCACCAGCTTCCTTCTGGCACCCAGGACCTGGGCTTCCCTTGCAGCCCCGACTTTGTCCAGAAGGTCGTCCAGAAGGATGTCTGGTCAAGTTAGCATATTATGCTTTTATTATTATAGATAAAAGGCCAATATGCAAAATGTCCCCTTGGGAGTTTGACCAGAAGACCAGGAGTTCAATTGCTTGCTATGACATGCACTGACCACCGGGGGGCGGCGCAAAATGAAGGAAGGCCCTGGGTAGCAGCCAGAAGGCCCCGAATGGCCCTGATCACCAGCCAGGCCTAGGGACCCTACCTGTGCACAAATTTCATGCACGGGTCCTTTGTTAAATATAACAATCTCTTGATCTTATCTAGAAGCTGGAGGCCACCTGTCGCTTTGTGAGTGCAAGGCTCCTGGGCCCTCAGCCCCAGCCTGGCCAGGCCCTGCCTCCGAGAGCCTGCATGTCAGAGCAGGAGTCGTCCACCCAGCCTGGCTCTCCAGCCCGGAGCCCAGTCACAGGCTGTGGGCGGTCTCCATCACTGTGCAGAGTCACTGTCTAAACTCATCCTGTTTCGTGACCTTCCTTCTCCTGATCTCTCTGTTCATCCCACCAGGCTCTGTGATCTTGTCTCACTGTCAAGGACACTTTCAGATATCCGTGGTCCTGGAATCATGTGTGCAGTGTCAGGGTTCTCCACTCAGGGCTCCCCAGAGGAAAGCAGCTGCCGAAACCATGTTGCTCACAGCCTCGCCTGGCACAGCGAGCACCTGATGCAGGCGCACCCACTTCGCTGACTGCCCCATCGTCACCAGCCGTGTCGCCAGCCCTTCCTAACGCGCTCTATGGGCACTGAGCTCGACAGCCCTGCTGCCACTGTCCCCTCCGACCCCGTCCCTCACCCAGTGGGAACTCAGACATTCCCAGGAAGCCTCCCACCTGCCACCTGTGAGGGACCCTTGTCCAGGGGCCGCCAAGCAGTGTTTGCTGCCGGCCCCATAGAGAAACAGTGCAGCAGGCCTGTGAGCTCTTCCAACAGGGCTCAGGGGGGCAGACGGGGCTCAGGGGGCAGACGAGGCTCAGGAGGGCAGACAGAGCTCAGGTGGGACAGATGGGGCTCAGGGGGGTCGGACAGGGCTCAGGGGGCCTACTGGCCTTGTGTGACTTCTAGCTGAACCTAGTGTCTCTAAACCCTGTGCTCTCCTTGGAGCACTGGGGAATGCGCCCCTCTGATCCCAAACACCCACCATGATGGTTACAGCATCTGCCCGTCCCCCGTCCCATCCTTGCCAAGGAGACACAGCACCTCCAGGGTCCCTGGTGTGACAGCAACTCGGCAGAGAGGTCAGGGGTCCGGACCTGTGGAGGGGCTGGGGGCTCAGCTCTTGTCCCAGCGCCGCCCTCACTGTCCCGGGGTCCTCAGGGCCCAGCACTGCTCTTCCCAGGACCCCGGGCTCCTCTGCAGCAGGTGCAAGCCCAGCCCTCCCTCCACACCCACCCCATGGAGAATAAGCTGGCTCCCAGGCCGCCCTCCCACCTGGGCCCTGACCTGGTGTTCCTCGCTGCTTCCTGCTATCCGGCCACACTGGCCTCTCGTATGACTGGATCACACTGTGGTCACCCCCCGAGGCCTGGAAGGACTGACCCCAGGTGCCCATAGGGCTCACTCTCTCCTGTCACCCAAGGCCAGGAGAGGAGCCCCGCCCAGCCCACTGACTCGTCCGCAGCACTCGCCACCTCCCGGCATCGCAGACGACCATCTGTGGAACAAGCCAGACCCCAAGGACAAACACTGACTCCACTCACACAGGGCACCCCGAGGTGCCAATTCATCGAGGCAGGAGGTGGAAGGGGTGCCAGGGGCTGGGGGTGTGCAGAAGGAGTTGCTGTGTAATGGGGGCAGCTTTCAGTTGGGGATGATGGGAAGTTGTGGGGATGGATGGTGGCGATGGCTGCTTCTGAACCCCATGTACACTTACAAACAGCTAACATGGTAAGTCTGGTCCTGTATGTGTACCCCAATTTAAGACGGTGTGTGTCCTGGGAGGGTGGGCTGGTGTCCTGCTCATCACGGTGCCCCAGGGGCTGGCACAGAGCAGACACTCGGACGCTGGTGGGATTGGCAGAGCATGGGCACTGTTGAATCTAAAAGTGGGCACCAGCACACCAGTCTCTCTACTTCTCCATCTGCTTGTGAATGTCCATTATAAAAAGCTAAATACACATATTTGAATGAATACATTTTGGGATCTTTCAAGGCAACCCCACTCGGGACTCCAGGAGCCAGGCAGGCAGGTGGGGAGCTGAGGGGGACAGAATGGACAGCAGCCTTCCCTCTCCAGCCCTGCCCGCTGAGTGAGGCCAAGCACCCCAACACCCAGGGCTCTGCCTGTCCTAACCAGACGGGCGCCTGGGAAGGCAGTGTTGGGGGACAGTTGTCCGTTCTTCCCTCGGAGGGCGGACGGGAAGGGCGGTGTAGCCTCAAGCCAGCACTGGCCATCGGTTCTGGTCTGGGTGTCAGTGGACTCCAGCGGCCTGGGGACCGGTGTCGGCCGAAGCACCTGGCGCGTCCTCCTCCAGTGCCCGCCTCTGAGGGATCTCTGTAGCCTGGAGATTGTTCTGCACAGCTCCCCTCTAATTAAAGAGGCAGAAGAGCTGCTACAGCCATTTCCTTTTTTTTCGAATTAGCATAATCCCCTCTGATCTTCCTTTTCCCTTTTTTCTTAAATCCTCACCCAAGGAGTGAGGATATTTTTTTCTCCATTGATTTTAGAGAGTGGAAGAGAGAGAAATATCGATGTGGATGGACACATCGCCGGGTTACTCCAGTTTCCACCCTGAGCAGGTTTGAACCTGCAACCGAAGCACGTGCCCTTGACTGGGAACCAGCCCTCGGCCCGCAGTCCGTGGGCTGACACTGCAACTCGAAGCCGCACCGCCAGGGCCCTTTGCTGTTTTTACTGTGGTTGCTGCATGCTCTCCGTCCACAGACTCTGCAATTCTGTTGTACCAAAGAGGCTAAGAGAAAAGGCTACGTCAGAATTGTCGCTGCTTACCCTGTGGGGCGTGAGAACTAGGGGGGCCCATGCACGGAAGCCAGGGGTGCAGCTACACGTTGAGGACTAAAGGGATGGGCTTTTCCTGAATCAGAACTTTTTTTAAAAATATGGTTGTTTTTTTTTTACTGATTTTAGAGAGAGAGGAAGGGAGAAGGAGAGAGAGAGAGACATCATGTGAGAAACACCGATCAGTTGCCGCCCGCATGCACCCTGACCAGGGATTGAACATGCAACCTGGGTCTGTGCACTGACCGGTCATGGAACCAGCGACCTTTCCGTGCACAGGACGATGACGCCCAACTGGGATCAGGGTGTTTTATCAAGGTGTGAAGTGTTCAGAATTCCAAGGAGAGCCGAGTCCTGCCCAACAAAAATGCCACCCAGGGGCAAATACAAATGCTGACCCGCCCACCTTTCGGGGTCAGCCATGTGCGTGCGTGTGTGTGTGCGCGTGTGCGTGTGTGCGCATGTGCATGCATGTGTATCTGTAGCGAAGAAGGTGTGTCTCTCGAGCTGAGGGACTGCGGGGAAACCAGCCGAGGAAACGAAGTGTACCTTGTCCCTGAGGAAGGGCCTCGCCTCCCACTGCCGTGGGCCAGTGACGATCCCTGCAAGAGGCTGAACCAGCCACAGAAGCAGCAAAAGGGCCCAAGGACTCCACGCCCACCGCCTGAGTGCGCTTGATTCGGAGGAGATGGAGGACACGGAGAAGACGGACACGTTGGCGGCCCTTTCTTAGGGGGAGGAAGAGACCGCCCTGCAGTTCTTTTGGCTACAGGAGTAACTACAGGAAGGAGAGCAAGGGGGTGAAAGGGAGTTTAAACCCCCAAGCCCCGAAGCAGTGCTTACTCGAGAAAGGAGTGGCTCCTTTCCCATCCGCCCCACAGCCAGCCGTTCGGTAGGGACAACGGTTGTGGTGCCACAGGTGTTGGGTTTAGAACGATGGGGGAAAGGCTCCTCTGGGGACATGGTCCCGGTCCCTGACAAGCCAGGAGGTCGCAGGTGGCGATGGGGATGGTTTTGGAGGCAGCGATGGTTAACCCGGGTCTTGGGAGATGGGTCAGGTTTGGACAGGCAGGGAGCTGGGAGGGAACGCTCATTCCACCCCTCTCTGTCTGGCCCTCACTGTCCGAGGGGCCAACGCTGGCCATCTGGCCTTGCTCCTGGTTCCACTCACGGAGACTCAGGGAAATCGGGACACACCTGGATCCCCGGGCTCCAGTCACCTCAAGTGGCCTCCCCGACTTCCCAAATCCCAGAGGAAGGTTCTGCAGGGAGCCTTGATTTCCCTGACCCTGTGGTCAGCCCCGGCATTTGCATGTGAGCGCTTGCAAGACTTGGTTGACATGCAAATATCTGCTTTGCTCCCAGGAGAGCAGCAAACAGGAGGACTGCCAGATTGAACTCCCGAGGGGAGAAGCTGCTGTCGGGGAAGCGTGTCAGAGGCCTTTAACCATGGGCCTGCCCTCCCTCCCTACCAGCAAAACCTGGCTTTTAGGTTAACAGTAGGTCCAGACTGAATTCTGGAGCAACCAAGGGCGTATTACTTTATTATTTAAAGTAAGGCTTCTTTTTAAGCCATGCCTACGAACCTAGCCCAGGGTATCTGTGATTCCTCCGCGGGTTAGGGCGAGGCACCGTGTGTTCCTGTAAAATCCACCTTTTATCTCGTTACATGGGTTCCCCAGTTCCTCCCCACGACTCGGAACTCTCTCAGCCTCAGAGCTGCCGAGTCCTCCGCTCACACGCCAAGGGTCACCGACGTCACACAAGGCCCGCCGTCCAGAAGCAACTGGGTAAACTGAACACGTAGCTAGCATGTAGGCAAGTTTTCTGATGGCCTTTTCCTTGTCTTACTGTCCTACTTTTCATGTTCTGCCAAAGTTGTCTCCATACCACACTTCACACACGTCACGTTCCACTCAAGGGAGACGGCCTCTGACACACCCCTCGCTATCTTGCCTTTAGCACCACCGGGTGTGGGAGCCCGTTCCATCGGGCGGGGGCGCTCAGGACTATCCGTGTCGTACCAGCAGTGTGAACCCCATTCCGAAAGAATGAAGCTCCCACCCCACTTGAGTGGCAGGTCTTGCAGGCTCCAGGAAGCTAAGAATGCTTTGGAATCCACCTGCCTGGCTCCAGCCGCAGACACGGGCACGGCCCACCCCATGGACACCCTCAACCAAAGACGCTTCCCCACCTTCCAGCTCCCTGGTCCCAACCCCCTGCGCCTGGAGAAGCTGGAGGAGGCCTGGAAGCCAGGCAGACTCCAAAGCAAGCTCCTCTCCCCAGGGACACAGGTCAGGCAGGGGCTGGTGCCTCTCACATGGCTCCTGAGGGCCCGACGGCTCAGCCCCAGGAGGAAGGCGGCCGTGGAATTCCTCCCCCTGGTCCCCACCGCTAGGCTCCTCAGCACACACATCACTTCTCACAGCCGGAAACAGCAGTTCCCATCCATTCCTACTTCCTCCCAAGCCGCTGCTTTGCCGAAATGAATGGCCGTCCAATTGATCACTGACTTCATGAGGCCCGGCAGGCAAGAGAGGCCGTGGCTGCAGAGAAAGGCCACGGGGCAGCTCATGGCAGCTGCACTGTCATCAATACGGAAACACACCCCAAACACACCCATCTGCTCCTCTCACTGCTACCCAGCAATCACATCCACGGCTACAGGGAGAGGCTGCGCCCTGCGTACACACATGCACACACACACACACACACACACACACACACACACACCCTGGGGGCTCCCTCCCCGGCATGCCCAGCAGAGAACGGAGCAAGGGGCAAAGGGCAAAGGGCAGCATCCTACCAAAAAGGCCGTGGGGCTCCGACTGGCGCCTCTCGGTGCTTCGGTTTGTCTCCTTGTGCTTCTTCTTCCCCCTGAGACTGCCGAAGCGCTTCATCGGGAGCTGTGGCCACAGGAGCGGCAGCAGGCGACCATCCCAGGACCCCCGGAACCGCCTTCAGCCCCAGACAGCAGGGGCCCAGGAGAGGTGCAGCATCAGCCAGCAGGTGCCTGGCGCCGGGCAGCCTCCGCCACCAAGAGCTCAGAGACAGCAGGGAGTCCCCGGGGTCCCGAGGTGGACGTAGGATGGGTCCCCTCCCAGGACGCAGCCTCAGGACACACAGGGTGGTGACCCCCGTGCAGTCCTTCCTCCTGCAGGACGCCGGCTGCAGCAGCCGGGGCAGCCCGCTGGCCTGGAGCGCGAGGAGCCGCCGGAAGCGCAGGCAGAGCCTCGCCCGAGGGTTTGTTTATGGAGTTCAGGTCAGCTGTGCGCTCAGACACCCCGGGGGTTCTCCTCCTTTACAGTGAGAAAGGAGGGAGGACGCAATAGGCGCACGGAGCGCGGGCCGCTGGTCATGTGCGGGCCTGTGGGTGTCTCTTTAAAAAGACTGTAAAAGGAAACCACACTGGGCAGACCAATCCTTGGCACCAATTGGCCGGAGCGCGCTCCCATTATGACATGACATCACACAACTATTTTGATTCATGTGTTCCAGGGGCTCAGAAGGCTCGGGTGCTCCTCCGGGGAGAAGTCACATGTCCCTGGAAATCGCTGAGTCCACTTCAGCGCAGGGCTCCTTGCGATGAAAGAAACAAGACCACCTGTAAGCGAGGGCCTGGGGCCCTGGGGGTCACGGGAAGGGCCCGCAAGTGCCAACCTGCTAAGAACTGTGGAATGACAGAGCTGGGAAGAGGTTGTAAAGAGGGTCATCTGGTCCAACCCCTTCGAGTACAGATGGAGAAACTGAGGCTTGGGAAGGAGGTGGAACTGATCCAAGGTCCTGCAGGCAACATCAGAACCAGGGCTAGAATCCTAAGCCAAACCAAAAAACTTCTAGCTTGTGTTTTGCAACTGTGAAACAAAAGCACGAGAGGGAAAACAGTCCTCCTCCCCGTCTCACTCTGACACCTCACTAGCCTACAGGAAGACACAGCACCTGTTGACTTGCTTCGTGACCTTGAGAAAGTTTCTTCCCACCCACGGGCCTCAGTTTCCCCCAATGTGAACCAAGAAGAGTCCTGGATATGTTAGGATCTAGTCTATTTCTCAGCCAGAACTTCCGATGCCCACTCGGTGTGCCTTGCCTTTCCTTTCCTGCCGGAGCCAAGGGCAGCTCAGTGGTCCAACATATGCTGCCAGGATGTCTGAACGCACACACCGAATAGGCCTGGTCCTCAAGGACTTCCCCCAGGACTTGGGGAGACAAGGATAAACTTCGAAGCAACACTAACGCATGAAGAAGCTGTATGGGAATGAGGTTAAGTGGCTGGCGAGAATGGGCGAGTGTCATCAGCACCGATGGGGGGAGAGGAAGGGATGGTGGTCACATGGCCCAGCTTGGAGCAGGGAGCAAAAGCTGGCCCTGGGGGTTGAAGGAGAGGAGAGAGGCCAGGCCGCCCCCTGGGAGGAGCACAACCTCCAGAAACAAGGTGTAAAACCCACCTCCAGCCAACTCCCCAATATTCTAGTGGGTCATCTCTGTGGTTAAATATCTCAGCCCAAACTGACTGCGATAAACTCTGAAAAAGACTAAGTAGTAGGTTTGGAGTTCCACGTTTAGAATTCCTTAAAAAAAAAAATTCTATCCAGCTGTTAATGGAAATTGAATGTTCTGATTTAAAAATAAAGCCGAACTTCTTTAGCAAAAAAACCCGCTAAACAAGTGTTCCAGTAAGAAAAAAAAGGGGGGGGGTATGTTTGATTAAAAGGAAAATGAGATGTTATATCTAAGCCAATATAATATTCTTGCCTCAGCGACAAAGTATGGAGGAAGAGAGAACATTTCAGAGCGTAGCAACGAAAGATGAAATACACCTGCTCAGTGCCCATGGCCCCTCACTCATCACGCGGCCATTAAATCTGCGTCAAAGGTACAGGGCAGGTGCTGACGGAGGGGATTAGTGTCATGGATAATTCGAAGGCATTCTTGTCCTCTAAGAACTCCATTTTAATTAGTCAAATAATAACTCCCATTTGTGGAGTGCTTTCCACATGCCTGTCGGAGTCCTGGTCACCACACAGTTACTATTTTATCTCGTCCTTCCTGTAACCTGTGAGCAGGTGATCGTAACACCATTTTGTTTAAAGACGAGTAACGTAGTCAGGGAAGCAGCCTGACTGGGTTCACACACACCTAACAAGTCGGAAGAGCATGGACTTGACCCTTATTTGATCCGATTCCAAAATGCACACCTTGCCCCACCGCACCCTTCTTTCTCACACACACACGCACAGGGCAGTCCACCCGCCGCGAGACGAGGCCTGGGTAACGCCCCGGCTGGACCCTACGGGACCCTGGGGTGGGGCTGGAGTGATTGGGAAGGTCCTCTTTCTCCACTCCCACTTGCAATTTTTTTATTTATATGTTTTTATTTATTGATTTTAGAGAGGAAAGGGGAAGAGAGAAAGAGAGAGAGAGAGAGAGAGAGAGAGAGAGAAACATCGATTTGCTGTCCCACTAATCTATTCATTCATTGGTTGATTCTTGCATGTGCCCTGACCAGGAGTGGGACCAGCAACTTGGGTGAATCGGGCCAATGCTCTAACCATCTGAGCTACCTGGCCAGGGCCTCTCACTTATAATTTCGATCTTGAGGCAAGAGAGAAGCACCATATTTGAAAGTCTTTGTTCCCAGCCGAGCGGGTGTCTACGCAGAGCTGACCTGCCCAGGCTGCCCCTGGGAATACCACGCAGACCCACCCGCTCGCCTTCCTGAGGCCACGGCCAGGCTGCTGAGCACGGGAGTGGGAAGACACCTGTCCCCGCTGCCCTGCAGGCCCAGAAACGGAGGCTGCCGCCAGCTCGGCCCCATGCTCTACAGACTCCCTTGTGAGAAAGGTTGGTGCCTTCGCAGAGCAGAGCAAGGGTACGGCCAAGTGAAGGGAAGGATCGCCCAGACCATTCCGGGTCAAGGCTCTGCTACTGAGTCGGGAGCAAGATGTTCTGAACAGAGATGCGGGCGCTGGGCTTGCTCAGCAGACGGCCGTGTTTGCCCGCACAGTTCACCGTAGTCAAGGATGCGGGCAAGCTTTTGGTGGAAGGAGTTGGGAGCGGTGTGAGGGGCAGCTTTAAGAAAAGCTAGGTGACCTTGAGAGTGGACACCTCACCCCTGCCCGAGAGACCCCAACTAGAGCAACATGTAATTTTGACCTCAATCAATACGTTCTCCCTGGAGTCAGCGAGAAGCCTCAAGTGCTGACGGGGTTTCCGGGCAGCTGCTCTCTGGGAGGCAGGCGAGGGAGGCTGGACCCAGCCCCTGCCACTCTCCCTGTGCAAACACTCCAGCCAAGGCCCTTTCCTGGGTCCAATGCGGCCGGCACTGGCTTGCAAAGTCCCTGGAAACCTTACCACAGGCGCTCCCACCGGTGTTCCTGTCTGACCCACGCAGATCTGAAATTCCTTCACTTGGGAATCTCCTCAAGGCCTTGCCTTCCCCAGGGGCCCGAACACTGCACTGGGCAGGTGACACCCACACTGCAGGAGAGGGACCTGTGGGACCACCTGCCCTTCCTGACTGCACAGTTCCCACCAGTGGCTGGTCCCAAGTGCACGAGAGGGGCCTCCTCCCCCAGCTGGGACTCACCCTGGGGCACTGGGGAGCTTTTTGTAAGGGGTTAAAAAAAAAGGAACTATTGGTTCCCAAGACGGAACTGTATTTGCAAATGTCTCTCAAAGAGCCAGGTCTTTCTGGGCCCGATGTTCATCTTGGTTAAAACAGATGGATGGGTCACTGGGGCGGCAGACACCTCACAGGCCCCACTCAGATCGCCTCTCTGCCTCGTTCCACTAGGTCTTGGAGGGGCGGACTCCAGGCCGTTCGATCTGTGTTCTTTGTTTTTCTTGCTGTAGTTTTTCTCGTTTTTTAACCATAACGTAGTTGACAGCTAGAAAAACAAAGTGACGCCGGAGAGTACTTTCTGGAGACGTTTCACCCTGAGCCCAAGTCATGCTCCCGCCCTGCGTGTCCCCCGTCCCCAGCCGGAAGGCTCCTCGGCGGGGCCAGAACCCAGGCAGCAGGTTCCAGTATGGGCTCCTGAGCTCGGAGGTGGGACAGGACCAGGAGCAGGTGTGCCCTGCACCGGTCACCTGGGCAGCATGTCCTGACCTGGGCACCTTGCCCCCCCCCCCCCGGAGCCACGGGAGGCTGTGACACCCCTCACTGCCATCTGCAGGGCTCCAACATGGCTCGGCCACAGCTCTGCATGTCCCCACACAGGTTGGGGGATCACAGGCCTGCAGCATGCGGGGGGGGGGGGTAAGGGGAGGCAGGTGTCCTGATACTTGCATTTCCCCAGGTGGTTGCCATCAGCACCTCTGGATACTGCAAACCACTCAGCAGCCAGAGTGCGGCATCCACGCGGAGGCCCAGCTTCTGTCTGTCACCCAACCCAGTGCTCACCCTTGCGCAGCGGCAGGAGGCCCCGAGAGGAGGGGACTCCTGGGTCCAGAGGCAGTGCCACTCTTCCACTCGAGGCCAGCTCAGCCGTGTGGACTGCCCACAGCAGCAAGGCCCCTGGGAGCCCGAACTGCCTCTGGGTTACCAATTCAAGTGAAAAGTGAAAAGGCCCCAAATCGTCCTCACCCCAAAGCTGTGCCGGCTGTGGTGTTATATGCAGGGGAGCCGGGACGATGGGAGCAGCCCGCAGAGCGGAGCCAGCTGCAGGGAGCCCCGAGTTCCCAGTGGAGTTCCCAGTGCCGTCCGTCTGTCCCAGTTACAGCCTTTCCCAAAGCGCCCTTCTCACCCTTCCTGTGCTCAGCTGGGGGCAGGGCGGCCAACCAGTCCTGCTCAGCTTACGCAATAAAAAGGAACGGAGGTTCAGGGAAGCAAAGTGATTTGGCCCTGATCCCCTGGGAGGGAAGCCAGTGGAAGGGGTGGGGTTGCATCCTGGGCCCCCCGTCTCCCATCCAGGGGCCCAGACTGCCTCTTTCCTTTCGGGAGCTGACGAAGTCAGTGGACGCACCTCCGCTGAAACCTCGGAGGATCATGTGATAGAACCTGAAAAGCACCCAGGTCTCCGAAAGGCCGAGGGCCCAGCACAACCCCGTTTCGTAAGAGGCAGCGGGGCCCAGCTGCGCCCAGTGGCAACTCTCGTTGGCACTATTTGCTGGTGCTCCTGCCGCTTGCAAAACCCTGTGTCATATTTCATGGCAAGTTCTAAAGGTCACCGCAGCACGTGACTCTGAGTGAGGTCCCTGTCCCCTCCGGGGCCTCCGAGGCCCTGCCCCAGAGCTGTGGGTGAGCTCGTGGCCCCCCTGACTCAGGCCCCCATGTCTGCCAGCACCGTCCGCGTCACCCACACACTCACGGTCATGCACAGCCTCGTGGCTCCGGGGCTGGAGTTTAGAGCCTCTCTGAGTGACCAGAGGGTGGTTTCTTTGGGCAAACACAGAACTCCTCAGCTTGCAAGCCCATATGAGTGACACCCAAACCCAGAGGCAATAGGGGTACCGTCACTTTAAGAATATAGAAAAGCATAGAAAAAGTGAAAAACCATGGCAGGAATTATTTTCAGCATGCCAAAGTGCAGCACCCCCAAAATGTGAAATCCCGAAGTACCTCTAGCCTCTGAAAGGGGCACCACAGGCCCACGGAAGGACTCAGCAGCGAGGAGGGGTGAGGCGGGGACTGATTTAATCCCTTCAGGGGGCCCTGCAGTCCCTGGGGGTCCGTGCCAGGCCAAGGGCTCTGAAGACCAGGGTCCACTGCTACCTGCAGCTTTCCGAGTGCCCCCTCGGGAGTCACAGGGCAGGGGCGCTCAGAGGTGCCAGAGGGTCTGGCGGCCGCGTCCCCGAATCCCTGCTTCTCTGCGTTATGTCTCAGACAGATCAAGAGATACAGGAAGCTGTGAAACCCTGGGCAAGAGTCAAGGTGGCGATAAGTCCCCTGCTGGGCAGAAAGCTGGAGTGTGGCCACCTGGGTCCTCACTCCCTGTGCCCGGCAGGGTTCTGGGCTCCTCCAGGAGGACCCGCTGCTCGCACTGCTTCACCTGCCAACACTGGCAAAGCCTCTGAGGCCTGGGCGGGCCTTTGCCTTTGGCCTGCTTCTCCTGACCACCAAAATACAGCCCCAAACGGGGTAGGAGTTGAGTGTCAAATACTTGGGTCAAGCACAGCCCTTAAGGGTTTTGAGCCATGCACTCTATTCGTCTGTGTTTCTCCCATAAAAGAGATCAGGGTGTGGCCTTAGCCCATTTCGCAGGCTTTTAAGGAAACCACACGAGATAAGACAGCAAAATTACCCGTACGCTGCAGAGCATTTTACTCAGGATGACGCCGCCTGTCCCGAAAGACGCCTCAGGGGACACCTCAGTGAAGCCTCCACTACCGACACTCCCATGGCAGCCCCCGGGCGACCGGCGGGCACCTGGACCTGCACAGGAGCCCACAGACGGGCAGTTCCCGCTCCAGAGCCGGCTCTGAGAAGTCAGAGGTTAGCAAACAAACCCTGCTCTTCCGCCAACGTCCTCGAGCCCAAGCATTTGATTCCTTGAATGAGGAGCCAGGGCCTCTCCTACTAACAAGTTCCTCTTTGTAGCCACACACACACAGAGCAGGAGTTTTCTAGCCACAGGGAGGGTGCTACTCAAAGCACATCTCTGCACAGAGGGGACGGACTATCACGACTCAGGAGGAGGGTCGGGGACCTTTAGCTCTGAACATGGTCTTCGTGCATCAGTGGTGGCTGATATGCCGAGGGGTGCCACAGGGCAAACTCGTTAAGACCTTAGCGCATCTATGAAGAGTGACGTTACATTTGGCATCTTTTGAATAAGAAAACCACAGCGTGCCTGATGCACCTAAAGGGGTGCTAAGCGGCTTAAGGTGCAGACACCTGGGAAGGTCACTTACGCGGCTGGCTCAGTTCCTGAGGCGGACAAAATATAAAACTCACATTCTACAACTTAGACTGGCCTGCTCACAAATTAATCCATGTTACTATACTCGCTAATATCCCTTACCTCAAAGTCTTTTCTGCGTAAGGCATCATTCTCAAGAGGGAGAGATTGCCCCTAAGGAGGTGAAAATGGGATCTTGGAGAGAGGTAACGTACTCTATTTATATGTAAAGCACAGATATACAGAGAGTACTAGTATATGAATAATACTAGAGGCCCAGTGCACGAATTTGTGCACTGGAGGGGGGGGATGCGGCGGGGGTGGGGGGTGTCCCTCAGCCCAGCCTGTGGCCTCTTGTAGTCTAGGACCCCTTGTTCCTGTCACCACTGCTGCTGCAATTTCCAACCTGTAAGCCAGGCTTCTAGCTCAGCAGTGCTTCCCCTGTGAGAGTGCACTGACCACCATGGGCAGCTCCTGCACTGAGCGTCTGCCCCCTGGTGGTCAGTGCACATCATAGCAATCGGTTGTTCAGTCGTTTGATCAATTTGCATATTAGGGTTTTATTGTATAAGATGTAGTACATCTGTTTTGATTAAAATTGCAAGAGAGTGCTTAGAAAATTTTCTAAAAAGTCTCTGTATGAGAATAAAGGTTGATAAATTTTTTATCACTCCAAAAATAAACCTAACCCCCCCCAAAATAAAGGTTGATTAATTTTTAAAAAGAAGGTAGAAGGGAAATTGAGGAAGATGTGGGAAGTGTGTATTCATTGTGCATGGTAATTAGACAACAGACGAGGTTTAACACTGATAAGCCATAAAATAGCTGAATTTGTATGTAATTTAAAAAGGTCCTTTTTGGGTTTTGGTGGAGTGGGGCAAGGGACTAGAATGTATCACTTTGTCTGATTTCACGATGTCACGAATGACAGCGAGAGGGAGATGAGGCAGCCCCTTGTCCGTCAGCCTGTCCTGTGTCTCATTCTCGCAGGAGACAGTTACTCATAGGAATCAATGAACTGTGCTCCCCAGCGTCCACTCCCCACATCCATCTGTCATGTCAACAAGTCTAAGTGTCTCTATGGACCAAGTACAAAGGAGCAACACAGGAAGGTATTTTTGTCATTGAAACCTTGTCCATGAAAGGACACCATTAAGAGAATGAGAAGATAACTCATAGAGAGGTAATACCTGAAAATCACACATCTCGTAAGTGGCTAGTATGCAGAATATGTAAGAAATTCCCATAGCACAATGACAAAGGGACGGCCCCATTAAGAAATGAATAGACATTTCTCTAAAGAAAATATGCAACAGCCAACAAGCACATGAAAAGATGCTCAATGTCATCAGGGAATGAGGAACCAAAACCACCATGAGATACCACTCACACCGACTAGGATGACAATACTAACCATAAGGAAAGTGTAAGTGTTGGCAGGGATGGAGAAATTGGAACCCGCATACGTGGATGGTGAAACTGTAAAATGGTGTGGCCGCTGTGGAAATGTTTGGCCGTTCCTCAACCAGTTTAACACAGAATTACCCAATGGCCCAGAAAGTCCACTCCTGGATATTTACCCCAAATAACTACAAACCAGGGTTCAAACAAAAACTTGTACATGAATGTTCATAGCAGCCAAAAGGCGGAACAGCCCAGGTGTCCATCAACGGGCGAACGGCTAAACAAAATGTGGCATGTACAGACAATGGGATGTGCTTCGTCTATGAAAAGAAATGACATCCTGACACATCACAACATGCATGAGCCTTCAGAACAGCAGGCCCCATACCGCGTGAGTCCACTGATATGACCTGCCCAGAACAGGCAAATCCTTAGGGACAGAAAGCAGCTTCTCGTTGGCCAGGAGCTGGGGGAGGGGTGGGGTGAGGGGGGTGTGGAGAGTGATGGCAATGGGTATGAAGCTTCCTCTTGGAGTGATAAAAGGCTCTGGAACTAGATGGTGGTGACAGGGGAATGTTCTTTGCCATACTGGTTCAAAGATACCATCTTTACATTTTCACAGCTGCATAGTACTCCACTGTGTGGATGAGCCTCCTTTTATTCTTATCCAACCCGGGGCCTGCCTGTTCATTGGGCCGAGAGGCAATGGCACCCCAGTAGCAATGGGCACAGTGAGTACCTACACCTTATTTCTAAATAGGATTGCCACTAAAAGTCATAAGGGCTCTCTGGAGAAATGGCTGACTCCAGGGCCGGGCAGAGGAAGGGCAAGAGGAGCCTGGAGCCAGCTGGGAGGGGCGCCCGCTGGATAAGTCGGACAATTTGAGCAGCAAAGTGTGGAAATGACAAACTAAAACACATTGAGTAAAATGTGAATCCACGAGTCTATATATAACACAGGGAGAAAGGGAAAATGCTACCAATCCATGTAGAATAAGTGACAAAATCAGAAAAAAAAAATCACCTTTTGGCAGACACCATACTAATAATTCAGGCAAGAATAGCTGACTAATGCTAAAACTAGCAAGGGAAAGTCTGATGAGAAAGGAGATATTAATACAATACCCGAGTCGGTGCCCTCGAACTTTGTTACTCACCGAGGGAAAGTAACACCTTTCTTAGGGTGGAGAGCTCTGACGTGGCAGACGCACCCCTTAACCCCGCCATCCGTCCGTTATCACCGGAACGGCTCAGGGAGCTGTCCCGTGCTCCCACTGTGAGGCCAGGAGAGGGCACAGGCCTTGGCACTCCTGCCGGACCAGCAAACCTGAACGTAATTAGGAGGAAATGTTGGTCTCACCCAAGTGAAGGTCAGGCTACACAGCAGCTGGCCTAGGTCGTCTGGAAAGATGTTGAGGTCATGAAAGAAACTGAGGGCCGCTCAGGATTAAGAGAGACTGAGAAGAAAAAGGACAACCAAATGCAATGTGAGATCCCAGATTTCTGCTTCAAAAAAAAAAAAAGCTGTTGAGACCAGTGATGAACTGTGAATAGTCTATGGCAGTGGTTCTCAGCCTTCTGGCCCTTTAAATACAGTTCCTCACGCTGTGACCCAACCATAAAATTATTTTCGTTGCTACTTCACAGCTGTAACGTTGCTACTGTTATGAATCGTCATGTAAATACCTGATATGCAGGGTGGTCTTAGGCGACCCATGTGAAAGGGTCGTTCGACCGCCATAGGGGTCTCGACCCACAGGTTGAGAACCACCGGTCTATGGCTTAGCGCAGACTCTCACGTTAATGTTAACTTCCTGAGTTTGGTAATTAAACTGTAGGTAGAAGAATGTCCTGGTTTGTAGGAAATATGTACTGAAGGATTTAGGAGGAAAGGAACGTTACATCTGCAACTTATTCTTGGCGGTTTAGATTTCATATTAACCCACACATTTGTACTGACAGAGCGCGAGAGAGAGGCCATAAGCGAACGTGGTGAAAAGCTAACATCGTTAAAGTAACGTGTGATTTTTTAAAAGAGGGAATTAAGAAATCAAGTGCTCAGGCAGCGCTCACCAGCATCTCCTTGGACCCAATCCTGGGGCGCCTTCAGGGATAGCTGCATGACAGCCACCAGAGGGCGCTCCCCCAGGGGACCACACTGGGTGCCCGGCCACATAGCTCTGCAGAGTGTTGGCTGCACTTTTCAGGAAACTCAGATGCCAGGCATACCATTCCTTTCTTTGTGGGCAGGCAAGAGGAGTCACGTTCTCCTGAAGTCTGCTCAGCCGCAGGAGTCAGCCCTCACCAGCTGCCGGGATCCAGCAGGCTTCCGGCTGCACAGGGCCCGAGGCCCTGGCTTTGGCTGGGCCAGGGACGCTCAGGGGGCAGCGGGGGATGGCTGGGTGCACCCTCAGCCTCGAGCACGGCGAGGCCAGGGCATCGGATTTAGCCAGGCACAGAGTAAAACTCAGGCAACGCTGGGTTCTGGCAACATGTAGAGACAAACTCAGGGCCAGTGGTACAACTTCCATGAGCAAGCAAAGCATCCGTCCCCAGACCTATCTAGTGCCAACCGGTCCGCAGGCCTGGCTCAGTCCTGCCTCATTCGTTCATCATTCATTCACCATCCATTCACTCATTCACTCACTCCCTCCTTCCTCCTTCCTTCCTTCCTCCCACTGGCCACTCCGGCCTCGGGACCCTGGAGCAGAGGACTGAAGGGGGGACACCTGCTAACCTGAAGAAGAGTCGCAGGTTCCCCGAGTGGCCGACTCTGAGATAGAAGCTGAAGTGCTGGGTGCGTGTTTAGGAACACTCTCGGGATCAGCATTCGAGACAAGGAAAAGAAGGAGGCAGGGTGGGGCTCAGGACAAAGTTGAGACACACACACACTCAATGGGAGCCTTACAGAATGTTCAGAGTGGGGTGACCCCTCCCCAGAGCTGCCTGCTTGGTGCACAGGCTGACCTTGCCGCCATGACGCCCGGCCCCCTTTCTTGGCTGGCTTGCAGCCTGGGGGCGGTGAGGGGGAGGGGGGGGGGCTTTGGGCGGCATCTCCGGCTGTGGCCACAAAGACCAACTTTGGGCTCCCGCCAGGTCACCCCTGCATGCCCCTCCCCATGTCCCCTCCCTTGGCTTCTCCACCCAGGGAGGCAGAACTTCCCCACTGGTCTCTGGCTGGCTTCTCTGCCCTCCTCACCCTCGCAGCCTCCGTCTACTCTACCTGCAGAGTGTCCTGTAGGTAGGACCCTGACTGACATGTCAGGGAAACGGGCTCCTTAAGAGAAGCCAGGGAAGGCTCAGCACAGAGTTTCTGTAGAGTCACCGCCTCATGTGCGGACCCAGCACTCTGGGGCACTAGAACCTGGAGTGTGGCCCTGCTCTGCACTGGAGCAGACGGGCCATCGCACTCCTGTGCTGGCTGACGCAGGCCAGCGGGGCAGGCGGGCCCAGCGCCCGGAGCCCTGGCAGGTGGAGCAAGTCCTACAGGCTCCAAATGACAGTCTTAAAGCCCCAGTTCGTCCTCCACACACAGTATAAAGCCTTTGGCATTTTATGGGAAAACAGACTTTTCTTTGAAAAATAAACTCGATCGCTGGGCGAGAAAGGAAGAGCCATCTACGACCCAATACAGAGGTGGGGGAAAGGGCCGGAAGTCTTACAAGTGAAGACATTTCAAAGCTCATTCCAGTTTCAAAGGGTCCTCATGACATCCTCCGAGACCGAGCCTCGGTTCTTGGTTTCAAGCCCTGAGGTGCAGCGACCCGCTCCAGAGCACAGCCATCCACGGGGTGGTCTGCACTGTAACTTAACGATGAACAGAAAATGACATTTCCTTGGGTGTCCAAAGCGCACAGACCTTGGTCACGGTTGTGAGCTGGTCTTAGAAGTGGATCCTTCCAATGTCTGCCCTCCCACCTCTGGCCAAACCCCAAGGTTTCCTTCTGTCCCCGGCTCCTTGTGCCCCAAAAGTTCCAGCCCCACTTGCTTCCCGCTATTCCAACCCCGTCCTGCTGTTCCTGATCACGTAGCTTTGAAAACAAACAGGAGCCGAACGGGCAGCAGAGTGCAGGGCCAGGGCCAACACCGCCTCAGAGGAAGGGCTCTCGCTGCCCACCGCGCGCGCAATCGGGGCTGCGGCATAGCCTGTACCTCTCGTGGGGGGCCGCAGGCAATGAAGCTCCAGATGGAGGCTGTGCTCAGAGGTGCATGGGTCCCTCCCTGGCGAGGGGAGCCTCCTGCGTCCCAGGGCACCCTGCCGCCTTGTCCTTCTGGCCTGTCCTACAGACACCTGGGCCGCGACCTAGAGTGGCCCTCGGTGTCATCAGAGAAGCTGGTCATCCAGCTCAGCCATTTCCACCGCCTTCTTTCTTGTAGGACAAAGAGAATATCCCAGTGCCCGGCGGGGCCCACTTCTGTCGGGGGCGATGGCTCGGGGGGACTGCCGCCCAGGCAGGACGCGATGCCCCTCTTGCTCAGTAGGGGGCCAAGGGCGCACGGCCACCGTCGCAGCCCTGGGAGCCACTGCCACCTGACGGTGCGGTTCTGGGAAGAAAATTGCTCCCAAACATATCTGTGGCATCTAGTTTTTCAAAATCCTCCTCCCCTGAGGATATGTGTTTATTGATTTTAGAGAGAGGAAGGGAGAAACACTGATGTGAGACAGAGAAGGCGCCCACTAGAGGAGGAAGGCAGAGGAGCTCCGGGTTCCTCCAAATCACTCTGCCCCCTGCACGGAGACGGTGGCGAGGGCCAGCCCTTCCCTCGCAGGTTCCAATCACTTTGATTTCATCCAGAGGCGCACACGGCACTCAGCTGGCCCTGCCCTCCGCCACGCTCACACCTGGGGCTGGGCTGCATGGGGTCCCGGCTGGCACTGGGGAGGACCTCGGAGAGCTGGGGAAGGAGGGGCACGCCCCTGAAACCTCCGACACCCCATCTTCCAAAAGACAGAAGTCACAGGAGCAATCACGGGGACACACAGACCGCACAGACACCTGAAATACGGAACTCGCGGACGGCTCATGGCAAGCATGATCGGTAAGGCTGTTTGGCGAAGGCAGGGTCTGGGGCGGTCGCAGAGGGGGCAGGAGACCATCAGATTGAACCTCAGGTCTCTCTGGCAGCCCCCGCTGGTCCCCCCCCCCCCAGTCTCTGCGTTCTCGCTGCACAGCAGCCACACTAATGCCCCCAGGTGCAGTCACTCCCTCAACAGCGCAGGCTGCCTGCTCCCCATTCCTGCTCAGACGCCTCCACCCCAGAGGCCTCCTGGAGCAGCACCTGTCCCTTCACCCTGAGACGTCTCTGTGCGCCGCATGCATTTCTCACAGCTCCCCTCCCTGGAATGTACCCCTCAGGGGCAGCACTCCTGGCTCGCTGCTGTGCCCCAAGGCTGGTGCTTGGACCCATGTGTTCCGTGTGCGGCCACTCCCCTGGGAAAGGCCTGGGCAGGCTGCTCAGTGGGCGGGACCCCTCTCCTCTGTGACCCTGGCTTCCTTCTGTCTGGGAGCTACATGTGAAGGCAAACATCCCAAGCTGGAAACCCATCCAGGAGAGCCAGTCTCCTCTCTGCCCCCTGGGCAGGGCCTGCCTGTGGCCAGCATCAGGCTCAGCAGTGAGGCGATGGCGCTCCCTAGTGGTCACTCAGCCACAGAGCCAGGAGAAAACAGGCTTCCGAGCCTGGCGGGCATAGCCTGTGACACGGGTCCGTCCGCAGGGGAGTCCTGGTCTCTCCCAGCTTCTGGTGGCTGCTGGCACCCCTTGGCTTGTAGACAGAGCACTCCAATCCCTACCTCTGCTCAGTCCCCGGCCCCTGAGGGGTGCGTGGGGGAGTCTACCAACTGATGTGTCTCTCACATCCATGTTTCTATGTTTCTCTCTCGGCCTCTCCCCATCCCTTCCACTCTCTCTCTCTAAAAAAAAAAAAAAAGGAATGGAGAAATATCCTTGTTCTTACGCTTCCGTCTGCACATCGCCACCTTCTGATAAACACCAGTCATGCCACAGCCGGCCTTCGCTGACTTTATCTCCCTTCCAGGTCCTGCCACATTCAGAGACCCCGGGGGTGAGGACTTCAATGTCAACTAACAGCCGTTCTTATAAGGATTACACGAGACTGTATTTTTCTGATCTACGTAGCAGTGCCTGAAATCAATTCTCTTTCTTGCCTGACTCCCCAACTAGCCCTGGCCTGATAACCCGCTAACCGACACCATGACACCAGCCTCGCCAGTCTCTGGAGAGGACCGGGGACCTGCCCTCATTCTCACCAAGGGGTGATGGGTGGGGGAGGGGAACGCTGGCTGCAGACCCCGCCTGTGCTCCCCTCATCCCCCCACCCCCCACCCCCGTCACTCCTGCTAGGCAGCTGCAGGCATCGAAGCCCAGCTCCCTCTACTCCTGGCTTGAAGTAGAGGGATTCTGCAGAAACACTGAGGTGGGACAGCAGGAGGGCAGTGTGCAGGCCGGAAGTGAGGCCACAGCCAACGTCCCTTCCAGACACCCGTCCCCTCCTTGCGGGGTCAGCAGCAGCCTCTCAGCACGCTTCCTTCTGGGTGGTTTGCACTCCATTCCCTCCCAGCCCAGGCCTCCTGGCCTGGCCGCTGCTTGTGGGCCTGGTGGCAGGCCCCACCTGGGAGATGGAGCACCCAGGAGGCTGAGGGTCCTGCGGGGAAGGCGCAGAGCGAGGTCCCATTGCTGGGTCCCTGCTGAGACTCACGCAAAATTATTCAGAGGAGAAAGCAAGGGCCGTGGTTTTCCTAAGAGCCTGTCGCTAACACGAGCGACGGCGGAAGGTGTGAGCTAGGCCAGGCCCAGCGGCAGCGCGCCAGGGAGTCCGGACCCGTTAAACGACTGATATGCTTCTCAACCAGCCAGTGCGCAGCCTGGCCCAGAGGCCTCCGGCCGTCCCTCCTGGACGTCCATCAACCCCACCATCTGGCAAAATGCTTACCCAAAAGGTAACCTCCAGGACGTACAGGTACCTCTGTGCCAAGGCCAGAACCTCATTCGGTGCCCAGGGCCAGGCGCTGGGCCACACTGGCTGATAAGCTTTTGAGTAGCACCCAGGTTAAGTGGTCATGGAGGGGTGTGAGGATAAGGGGCAGGGATTAGGATGCATCTGATGCCTCGAGCTGGTCTACGACTTGTCAGTGAATTTGCAAGCCAGGCGTCCACTCCTACAACCTTCAGAACAAACAGCGTGTCCTCAGCTCCTCGCAGCCCTACTTTGCTCACTGGGACTTCAAAGGAAAGAATAGGGTGTTTCTTGGTGTGTGGGGAGGCAACTAATCGTGTCTCTCTCTTACATCGACGTTCCTCTCTTTCTCCCTCTCTCTCTCTCCCCCATTTAAACTTTGTTCCTTATAGACGTTACTTTGCTATAACAAATAACTGAGGAGTCACCTCTATTTTTTCTCTCCCTAAATGGCTAGTTGTACTATCATTGGCTTAACATTCCTAAAACCCACTCCTCTAAAGCAGAGTTTCCCCATCTGGGTTAAGAGTGAATTAGGGCCCTAGCTGGTTGCTCAGTGGTTAGAGCGTCAGCCCAAGGACTAAAGGGTCTCAGGTTTGAGTTCTGTCAAGGACACGCCTTGGTTGCAGGCTCAATCCCCAGCCCCTGTCAGGGTGTGTGTGGGAGTCAACCAACTGATGGTGTCTCTCACATCCATGTTTCTATGTTTCTCTCTTGGTCTCTCCCCCTCCCTTCCACTCTCTCTCTCTCTAAAAAAAAAAGGAATGGAGAAATATCCTCAGGTGAGGATGAACAAAACAAAACAAAAAAAGTTTAAAATAAAGTGGACTGGGGAGTGAAACCACCTCAGTTCAAAGCTTGGTTCTGCCACTTACTGGCTGTGTGATCTTTGCTCAATGGCTTACCCTCTCTGTGCCTCAGTTTCTACTTTGATGAATATGGTAAAAGTATTACTTCACAATCATTTTATGAAGATTAAAACAATAGTCACTTACAATGCAGTTAGGATGCACGTGAGAGTCCTTTATAATTATTTATGATGACTAGGTTTATTATTTATAGTATTATAATTATTGTCAATGTTTAGGGAGCAAAGTTAGTAACATGAAATTAAATCCTTCTTCAACAGCTGACTAGTTCAGGCATCCTAACTGGGCTAATTAGCATCCAGGAGTGGGGAATGTCAAATGGAAAGCGAAGAGACACACGGACAAGTTCTCTGGACCTCATGGGACACTCACGAATGCCTGCTGCCGAGGCCCCGGGACCAGCCTGCTTCCCTCCCTCCCTGAATCCTGAGCTCTTCTCTAAATTCTGCAAATACCCCCAAATCCTTCCACAAAGTTGTCTCTTTTTTTTTTTACCTTAAAAAATGTGGTGTGAACATGAAAGAGACCAAAAATGGATTCAGCAATAAGGCTGCAAACATATCCCATAAGGCCCTGTGTACAGATTTGGCTCTGAGATTTCTAGCGAGCAGGGCAGACAGGGAGAACTGGGCCATTTCACGGCGTGGCCACTGAAGGCAAAGGAGCCCAGGTGCTCAGACCCGCAGGCACGTCCCCCGGGGCCTGGTGGCGAGCGGGGTGTCCGTGGCCTCCCTCTGGTGGAGGCAGCAGGCTGCAGGGCTGCTCCTGACCAAGCCCCTCCTTACCTTCAAGCTCAGCCCTGTGAGTTAATCTGGGGCCGTGGGGGGCGATGGACAGTTGGGGGCGCCTTGACCCAGGAGCTGATGGAAACACAACGAAGAGCAGAGAGACTGCAGGCCCTCCACTCCCCGTAGCTGTGATGCCGCACACAGTCAGGGAGTCACGTGGCCAGGAGCCTATGGTTCCGCCCCCCTCCCCCCGCCACTGCCCCATGAAGCGGGCACGCTCCCCCTGGACCCAGGTGGGACCTCCCCACTTCACCCTCGACCAGGCTGGGCAGGGCTGGTTCCCCATGTAGGGAAAGTCTGGTCTTGGGCTCAGTGGTTCTGGGCAGCAGCACGGGCAGCGTCCGGGGCCAGGAGTACTCTGGCCTAATGATGCCGGTGTTCGGAGCAGCCGGTCCCCCAGAGCCGTCCTGAGCCCCGCCGCCAGCTGCTTCCCCAGACGGTGGAGAAGCACCTGAGCAAGCAGCCCACACCTAAGGCACAGCTTCTTACAGGCAGACCTCACTGCCATCTCCTGGGGAGCGGAAAGTCCGGCCCATCTTCTCCATCCAACATCCCTCCTGCAGCCTCTCCCAGGGCACCCAGACCCCGGCCAGGCCTGCCCCTTCCTGCCTTCAGAAACGACCCTGACTTATCAGGCTGGGCACCGGTCACCACGGCCTCTGCACCCCAGCCAGGCGCGTGACTGCAGATGGCGGCTTTCCCTAGGTAACGTGTGTGCTGGGTTGAAGTCTTCGCCCCAAACTCACCCCTTCCCAGGAGCCTCAGAATGTGGCCTTATTTGGAAGTAAGGTTGTTGCCAATGTAATGAAGATGAGCTCCTAGGGCAGTGTGAGGCCTTAATTCACTCTAACGCTGTCCTCATGAGGAGAGGAGAGAAGCACTCGGACACAGACACACAAAGGACAGCACCTGGTGACAAGAGGCAGCGACGGGAGGGATGCGCTACAAGCCGAGGACCCCAGGGGGTGCTGGCGACACCAGGAGCTCAGAAAGAGTCATGGGACAGACCATTTTCTCGACTCTCCAGAGGGAGCACAGCCCCTCTGACGCCTGGATTTGGAACTTCCAGCCTCGAGGACCGTGATGCCGGGTCCTTTGTCACGCGGCCCCGGGAAGCTTAGCTCTCGGCACCCTCCACAGGCACGATGCACCGTTGAGAAGCTGGACCCCCTGCTGTTGGTCTGGTCCCCTTCTCTGAGAGGTGGCCCATGGGGAATGCTGGAGAATTTCGGGGTCCCTGTCAAGGAGGCTGGGCAAGCTCCCTCGAGCATCGGAAGGTCAGTGCTAATGGGCCTCAGAGTAGAGTTCCCGATTCCATGTCTGTGACATTGGTGCCTTCACACTCAGTTCATTCCCCCATCAGGGGGTGACTTCGAGGAACTTGGAACAATATCCACACCACCAAAACACAAAGGGAAAGAAGGAGAAAAGAAAGAAGAGAGGCAGCCGCCCTTCCCTTGCGAATTGAGGAGATGGAATTGGACGCTATGGCCCAGCTCCCAGGTCACACTGCACCGACGGCAGGTTTCGATACCAATGAAGCGGGATGTAAAGGAGGACGCCCCAGACCTCTGTGGCCGAGGGCAAGGCTGTTTTCCAAATCACTGTCTTCCTGAGTAGGACCTTCCTCACCGAGCAGGGACACGTGAGAAGAGAAAGTCCACCTCAGAGACGGCGGTGCTCCATTGAGAACGCTTTGCACTCAGACCACAAATATTTACCACCCTGAAGCACTCTCTTAAACACACTCAGTCTGTGGGAAGGAGATACACTCAAATCTCCAATATCAGACACAGGCACACGCCCCGTCAGACCAGAGCAAGGGCTGTGCTCGGCCCGGCACAGGACAAACCTTAGCCTCACGCTGCTGCTGTTTCTCAAGGAAAGCCTGCCAGGCGTCTACAGGTCAGCCCGGCGGACGGATTAGTGCAGGAGGAGCCGACAGGCGGGGACCCACATTGTTCTGGAGGGAGATTTGTTCCCGGGACAGACAGTGCAGGCGCTCAGCACCCACGGAAGCCACGGGCCTGCCGTGCTGCCCCCGCAGGCGGCTTCGTGGCCAAGTGGCAGAGGAAGGACCAGCAGCCCGGCGCCCGCCTGGGAAACAGCAACAGTGCCTTACTTTTTCTGGAGCGAGAGAAGAACCGGATGCCCCCCGGCGAGGTAGACGAGCTGGACGTGGGGGACGACTCTTTGGACGAGGAGCGGAAGATCCCGCTGAAGCTCATGCGCCGCGGGGAGCGCGGCGGGGACTCCTGGTAGGAGAACGGGAACACGGTTTTGGGAGAGGTGGGGCTGGTCTTGGGCCTCACGGGAGCAGACACGGGGCTGGAGGGCCGGCGCGGGGGGCCTCTGGAGAAGAAGCCTTTGGAGGGGCTGCCAGAACTGAAGGGGCTGTCCACCTGCGGAGAGACAGCACAGCGGTGAGCTCACTCAGGCACTCAGGCCTGGGCCCTGCCCTGGGCCTGTCACTCTCACACCTGCCACTCTCCCCAGGGTCCTCTGTCACCGAGCTGCTCCTCCATGGCACCCTGCCTGAGAAACAGCCCCAAGCTCTTCTATAAACGGAGGTGCCACAACTGGCGTGGGGAAGGCAGCTGCCCCACCATAGCCCATCTGCAGGCTGGTCAGCACCACCCAGAGGCCCCGCTTCCTGGAAGAGGTGGGGGCGGGGGAGGGTTGGTCGCAGGCAGAGGACAGGGCTTGAAAGGATGTATCTTCTCCCTCTGACCTGCTTGTGGGTCTGTCTCCTGTTCCCTATGCTCCAGACCTCATGTGTGTCCTCCTCGAGGTCTGACCACGCGGGACAGTGCTCTCCTGCCCTCGTCACAGGAGGAAACAAATCCCTATGGTCTGCGCACTGGGCCTGGGCTTCGTCCCGAGAGGCCCCGGGGCTGGGGAGTGACGCATGTTTCATCTCCAAGCCGCTGTGGTACTGGAGTGAGGCTGCTGACAGGTCAGAAGGGAACACGGCCGAAAGCCTCGGGGGCTGGCTGCATCGCTGGCTTGTCACAGGGCTCCTGGGGTAAGGACAAGGCCTGTGCAGGGGTCAGCCCAGCACGCTGAGAGGACCAATTTGCCAGGAAGGTAGTTGAAGGCACACACCCAGGGGCAGGCAGCCTCTGTCCATTTGGGGTGCCTATCAGACCACAGCCCTTGTGAGTTCTTCCACCACCAGATGGCGCCCCAAACAGGCCTCAAGGTTCCTAAAAGGCTGTGATGCCCTCATGGGGACTCCACCTTCAGTGACCCTCCACCTCAGGCCCACCCTCTGCCACTCCCCAGCCGCTCAGAGGACCAGGGACATGCAGAGGCCATGCCCAGCGAGAACCACAGAGCTCAAGCTCAAGCTCACCCCTCACGGAGTTCACGCTTTTCTTTTTCTAACCATTTAACACGAAATGCATTTAGGTTCTCTGTCTGCAGCCAGTTTTGCCACTATGCCACCTCCCTATGGGACTCAGGATTCCCGAGTTTTGTCTAATCCTAGACTAATTAACAAGGA
>PVJC01017819.1:0-32060 GCA_004026665.1 Murina feae
TTAGGGTCCCAGCTTGGTTGATAACAGGTACCTTCTTAAATCTCCCAATAAAATTCTAATTTCATTTCATGCCTAGATTTCACCTTTTGGGTAAGGATTGTTTCCTTGAAGGACCAAATATAATCTAGGTCTCAGTGAGTATGGTCTTTGCAAGACCATACTTCTTTTTCTATTCTTGTATTTGTGTATTATATCAAGGACTATTTATTAATACACTCAAAAGTATGATATCTTAATGCTGACTAATAAAACCTTTAATATGCTCTATTGGTATGATTTTAAATTTTATACTTTAGGGTACCAGAAGAGCTTTAAAAACTGAATGTCTATTATGTAATATTGGAATACATATTATAATTTAGCCTTGGTTACTGGTACTTTGTAATTGAAGATATATGTAATTCTCATTAAGAATTTTGCTTCAGGAAAAGCATATTATTTTAAACTAGAGGCCTAGTACACGGATTGGTGCACATTAAAAGGAAATTAATTAGAAGAAATACTTTAGAGGCAGAAAGGAACCATGGGAGGGCTCCAGGGCGTGTCCTGCCTGTTTCACCCAGTCCTGATCAAGCCAGAACTCATCAGCAAGCTAACCTACCAGTTGGAGCATTTGCTCCCTGGTGATCAGTGCAGGTCATAGCAACTGGTCGAATGGTCGGACATTTAGCATATTAGGCTTTTATTATACAGGATATTAATTAACATGTATAGTTCTGTTTTGAGAGTTTAGCACCTAAGCTTTTGCCTGGCCAAAGAGATATAAGAGAGGTATATCTAGTAGTGCTAAGTACTTAAGGTATTTATTAGAAAATAAAATAGAAGAATTTGAAACTGATTATGGATAGTTTAGATTCTATGTGCAAGGTAGTGGAGAAACTGAAAAAGATTTTGCTTGTTAGGAGTTGATACAACAAGTTTGGCCATGTAGTTTTTAATTAAATGAGAAGACAAATAGAAAAAGATAAGAATTGACTAAGTTATTTTACAGAAGTGGATAAAGTAGAATGAGCAAAAGTTAGGCTATAGGTGAGGTAGTAGAATTAGTTATGAGTCAATTGTAGGAAAGAATACCTTTTTAAAATATATATATATTTTATTGGTTTTTTACAGAGAGGAAGGGAGAGGGATAGAGAGTTAGAAACATCGATCAGCTGCCTCCTGCACACCTCCTACTGGGGATGTGACTGCAACCAAGGTACATGCCCTTGACCGGAATCGAACCTGGGACCTTTCAGTCCGCAGGTTGACGCTCTATCCACTGAGCCAAACCGGTTAGGGCAAGAATGCCTTTTTTAAGGTGATGAGAGAATACCTTGAAACGAGTAGTCTAGTGTGCTATTAAAAGAAAATGAGGTTTATTTAGAGTATATTTTTCTGTTTGCATCCACAGTTTAACTATAGGTTAAAACAACAACAACAAACATTTCAGCTAGTAAGATGTGGAATCACAAGGTATGAACATTTGTGTTTCATTTTAATTCATCTTAAATGCATTGAAAATTTTGGGGTATAGTTATTATCAGTTTTATTTATTTTTTAAAGTGTCACTATAGATGAAAGCCTTATTTTTTTAATCATTCAGGATTTGAGATATATTAATATTTGCACATAGCCCTAACCGGTTTGGCTCAGTGAATAAAGCGTCAGCCTGCGGATTGAAAGGTCCCAGGTTAGATTCCGGTCAAGGGCATGTGCCTTGGTTGGGGGCACATCCCCAGTAGGGGATGTGCAGGAGGCAGCTGATGGATGTTTCTCTCTCATCGATGTTTCTACCTGTCTATCCCTCTCCCTTCCTCTCTGTAAAAAATCAATAAAATATATTTTTAAAAAATATTTGCACATATCTTAGATTGAATGATCTTTGCCTTATTCTTTTAATGAGAAAACAGGGCTTGGTAAGGAAAGATGGCAAGTCTTCATTGATTTAGTTAAACAAATACTTATGTCTGTAACATTCAACAGGCACTAAAACATTCATTTTTTAAAATGAAATTCTTCATAAAAGATTAAAGATGAGCTATATGAATAGAATATATCTATTTTTGGAAAGATATGTAATAGATTCTAAACTTCCATTTTTTAATTGTCTTTAAAAGCGGTATATATATGGTTTAGTTAACAGAAAGTTTGAACTCAAAACAGTGGTTCTCAAACTAACATGCATTAGGATCACCTAAAGGGCTTTTAAATTTTTTTAATTTTTTTAAAGAGAGAGAGGAAGGGAGAAGGGTAGGGAGATAAAAACATCAATAAGAGAGAAACATGGATCAGCTGCCTCCTGCTCGCCCCCTACTGGAGATTCAGCCTGTAAACTGGGCATGTGCCCTTACTGGGAATAGAATCAGTGACCTCTTGTTCATGGGTCCAGCACTCAACACTAGCTGGGCTGAAGAGCTTTTTAAGCAGATTATTACACTCCTCTCTTCACCCCTTGCTGAATTTCTGAATTATCAGAAGTGGAGCTGGAGAATTTTTATTTCTAACTGGTTCCCAGGTGATGCTGCTTGCTGGTCCAGAGACTACACCAGAGAAACAGGGATTTGGAATGAGTAGCTCATTTGGTTAGAGTGTCATCCCAATACACCAAGATTACAGGATTCAAGCCTCAGTCAGGGCACATATAAGAATCAAGCAATAAATGCATAAATAAGTGGAACAACAAAAATCAATGTTTCTCTTCCACCCTACCTCCCTGTCTCTCTCAAATTAATAAAACAAAAAAAATATTTTAATAAGAAAGAAAATTTTGTCCAAATTGCTATGTTATACACAGTTATGTATAATGAATATAAAATTCCGTATTTGAATGGGTGCTTGAATAGATGTTTTTAGAGATCATGGACATATAAAATTATTGGAAATTTCTTTTAATATCTTGGTTCATTCAATATGTGTTTTTTATTTTAAGGATGAAACACTAGTACACTGTAGTCTAAATGAGCTAGAAGATGCAGCACTTACTTTTCCAGTCCTTTTCCAAGATGTCATTTATCAGGTAATTTAAAAAAAATTTTAATTTGATTCTTGGCCTGTTAGATTAACATTCTGAACTAAAAAATTTTTTGTAAATTTGTTTTGTGAAGTTTAATGTGGTTTTCTATTAGATTTCATCAATACTTTAATGATTTGTTAACACAGAGTAGAATCATACTAAATAATTACATAAAACATTAATCCGTTGCCACAAATATATGCACTTTTTTACCAACTGATCTCTGCTAGTTTTATAAGGTATTTGCCAGCAGGTGGAGGCAGGAGCACTGACATCATAGATCCCCTAAGAAGAACTTGCCAGGTTAATACCTGGTATGTTTTTCTCTCCTCCAAAATCCAGCTGATATAAAGAATACTCATTCCTTGTTGGTCATTTTTATTTCCTTTTGTAGTAATATGGTCTGTAGATTGCATTTTGGTTGACCTACTTTATAATCACAAAATTCCAGGATATTTTTCTAGTTATTGCTTTACTTTAAAAAATTAGATATAAGCATTTCTCTCTCATCTGTGTTGTTAAACAAGTAACAGTACAAAATACTATGAATTACATTTTATGTCTGTTGGTCATAGTTTTTACATTATGTTTGAGATTTTCTTAACATAAAATTTGAATTAATATATGTGAATATACTTTGAAAATTGCAACAAAAGTGCCTTTCTGTGATGGCAGTTGTTATTTAATTAGTATTATGTTCATACATACCAGTTGTTGAAGGATTGAGAAAAGGTCAAAATGTTTGTTGTTAGTCAGGAGAAAGCCAACCTAAGGATTAACTAAATAAAGCCACAGAATGTTGACTATGAAATGATGAAAAGGTGTTTTATGATTGTTTTTTGCTTTTAATAGGCAGTTAGAACTCGGGTTTGGTTTTCAATATCAGAATTAAATTGAAGTTTGTGGTTCAGAGTTTACTTTGTGTACTTTTTCTTGTAATGAGTTATAAGAAGATTTATTTTAGTAGTTATTGTCAGTTCTAGTTTAACCTAGTAAGGTATTGTAGGTGTGGTAATATCTGAGTACTATATCATTTCCCTTTTATGGAAACTGACTTTAGTTCTGATATATGATCATAGGATGATCATATACATACAAATAGGGGATTTATTCCTTTGTAACAGTATTATTTGGCTTAAGGTAAATCTTTTTCTTACCGCATTTTCTGTCATAGGTTATTCTTGTTTAGTGCACTTTAAGGACAGTAGTAGTCTTTTGGAAAATAAACATAGTATAGAAATATTTTAGTTGTCTCTTTTTAGCTTGATACCTTCTTTTTTTGTTCAAAATTGCACTTAAAGAACATGGGCTTTGAATTTGGAAAATAAAGCTGTTACCTAAAAATAGTGTTTTGAGATGACTTTCTTAAGTTTTCCTATTTGGAATTTATTTCTTGAAGATAGTTTTGATCTGTTTAAGTAATTTTTAATAGTGAAATAAACTTGGCAAGTAGGAGAGTTTGATTCTTCCCCTTCATGAGCATTTCTTTTCAGTGTGACCATAAAACTAAATTTTTGTTACTGCTTTGACCATTTCTCCTTCATTTCTCTTCTTTATAAATTTCTTATTATTTTCATGTGGATCTGGATAGTTGTCTTATTTTGAATAAAAGGCTTCTAACAGTGCATATAACTAATAAAATCCTATATGTACTGTATACCTCTGTTGAATTCAAAGAACTCATATATTATGAGTTACACTTTCTAAAACTAAAAAATAAATAGTATGCCTAAATTGGGAGCAATAAAATGGGAGTTTGAATTTATAAGTTATAGAGATGATTGCAATTTAATATTATGACTTAGTTACTACATCATATACAGAGTTTACTTCCCTTCAGTAAATTTTTGAGAATGTCCATAGTTAATATTGGGTACATTTTTGTGGACTTCTGGTTTTGGCATGGCTATTCTGTCTGCCTTTATGAAAATAACTTGAAGAAATCTTGGGTTAGAGTTCCCCCAGTTTTCAGACCAGCAAGCTCCCTTTAAACAGGGAATGATGTCTTTTAAACTTTCAGTGGTGTTGTCTCCATCTACTGGCAAAGAAGAAATATACACAAGGGTCTGAGATGATCTAAGAGATTTTGGAGAAACCACATTATTAGGTAAGATGTAACTTACGTATTTAACCACTACAGTATAATGTGGCCCACCTAAAGGTAGAAACCTGTAAAATACTGTATATACTCTTCTAAAAAAGTAATGTATTGAGGTGAAATTCACAACATAAAGTTAACTTTTTTAATTAACAGTTCTGTGGCATTTATTTATATACTCTTAATGTTAGTCATAGCATTTATGTATATATATTCTTAAAAATAAAAGGGTAAGGTTAAAATAGGATCAATTTCTTTCTCTGAATCAAAACCAGATAATGTCCTCTAGGGACTTACTTTACTTTTTACTTTCTTTTTGTGGTAAGTTCATTATGGTTTGTTACCTAATTTTAATTCCACTTGTTGTTTCTCTTTCTTTCAAAACAGTGTAAAGTGTAAATTGTCTTACGTGTGTTTCTATGACTGTCTATATTAGGGGTGGGCAAACATTTTCTATAAAGGGCCATTTGTTAATATTTTAGGTTTTACAGTCTCTATTGCAACTGCTTTTCCTGCCATTGTAGCATGAAAATAGTCATAGACAGTACATAATTGTTAAGTTGGCTGTGTAAAAAAAAACTTAATAAAAATAAATGACACTTTGGATTTGGCCCACAGGCTATAGCTTGCTGACCTGTGGTTTAATAATTATGAGAGTATATACAGTACATTTACACATTCAGATTCTTTCTAAGTGGCAATAGGCAATCAACTGTTCATCAGAATTCTTGTTAATATTTAGAGAAATTTAAAATTATATCCATTCTATTCTGGTTGTGGACCTTCTTAGGTTTTTTTAGTTGTAAGTTTGAGGGGAAATTTAAGGTGGTCACTACTCACATTTAAAGATTGCCTGACTTCATGATTTACATTCTTCTTTTGATTGATAAGTAGGACTCAACTTCATTATTTCAAGTCTTAGAATTTACGAGCAGGTAGATTATTCAAATCTATACTTGAAATCCATTTTTAGGGTATAAAAAAGTACCTAAAAATTTCAACTCAAAATTTGATGTATGCTACTACTGACACTATATGGATAGGCAGATTACAGTTTGTGTATATGGAGAAAAAGTAATGCTAAAGAACTGAATTTTTTTAATGAGGTTATGATACTCACAAAGGCAAAGTTTATAGATTTTTGTTTGAATGGGTCTAACCTCCTTCTTAAAATGGTAGTTTTGCCATAAATTGTTTGATAGTAATTGGGATAATATTTATTTATAGAATGGTACAAATGCATTTGATATATGGAGAACAAGTGCATGATCAGTTCCAATGCACATGTTTAATCTTTATATTTAGCTTATATTGACACATTATCAGGAAATCCATCTCGTGGTGTTACTCAGTTAAGAGGTCTCCACTGTATTTAGTTTCTGTTCCTGCAGATCCACCAATTCAAGACTCTAGGTCATCTCACTCCCTCTTCCATCCAGAAGATGACTTCTATCCACAAGCAGGACTGAATCAAAAGACAGATTTTTCACTTAGCTCTTGAGCTGAACCACCTCCTCAATGACCTTCCTCTGTCTCCATCAAGAACTGGAGCTCAGTTTTTTGAAGATGTAATAGAGCTACTCAGCCCAAACGTGGCTTATTGAAGACAAAAAGAAGATGCCTCATATGTTTCACCACAGTGCAGCCAAACGTAATTGTGTTGTCCAACTCCTCATTCTGTAAAGTATGGCAGGGGCATCTAATTTTTTATTCTGTTCACCTATAAGACTTTAGCCAGTCAGTGGCTTTCTGAAGATCAGTAAAATCAACAAACTTTGGGTCAGCTGTCCAGAAATCAGATTGTGGTAAGCACTCAAGGAGAGATAGGATCCTTTAGGGAGTTACTTGCTAAAGGAAACTTCATTACTAGAGATTTTTATGGGGAGAGTTGGGGGGAGAAGTGGGCGGAAAATCCCATGTTTAGCAAAGATCATCCTCTTCATCATTATTATTGTTTGTTTTCTTGGGGACCCTTACAGCCTAGGATAATTTTCATAAGGATCTCGAATATCTCATACCACGAACAAGAGGCTTCTATCCCTTCTATAATCTTTCCTAGGAAAGTCAGCATTATTTTTGGTTCATGAAGAAAAAAAAACAATCATTTAAATGGAGGATTTTGTAGTAAATACCTAATCAAGTTTTTTGTTCCCTAAAGCTCTTACTTAAATTGACAATAACCAAAAGGCATTTTGTTTTGACCTTCATAAAGCATAATTTTGTTGTACAAAAGTAGTATGTATATTTGTGTCTTAAAACATTGGAGTCATGGACACTTAATATTGAGGATAATATTTTAGCTGGTCTGGAAAAATATTTCAATAATTAATTGTAGTTAAATCTTAAAAACAATGTTAAGTAACTTTCCTATCCTTATTAGTAAGTATAGTTAGTCATTGGCACTCATTTTTTTTTTTTTTCATCACAATTTTCATTATTTTTTTTTAGGTTAAAAAAGGAATAATATAGCTGAAACTTATAGTTATCTACTTCTCAAAGATAAAATGTATTTCATGGGGAACTCTGTTCTTTATAAATGTATCTTAAAATTAGAAGCAGTTCATTAAAAAATCTGTGGGAAGTTCTTGTTCAACAAACTGAAAATGTTCTGCAAATTCAGGAGAGGTGACAATTGATTACTAAGCACATTAAGTTTGAAGGCTTCAAAGTTTAGAATTTGTTTTTAAAGGCGACATTTTTATTTTACTACAAAGGCCATTTTTGTTCCTAAAATGACTAAACTTTAATATAACCACATTAGTATTTTATATATATATATACACACACACACACATGCACACACAATAATGGCTGCTTTTACTTGAAAATTTTTCTTTGTTAACTTTTGCTATACCAGTTATTTGAATATGTCAAGCTTCATTTTACCCCATTTGGACTCTGTAAGAAAATTCCTTTTTAAATTTATTTATACTTAATTCAGTATTAGGTTTGCAGAAGTTTTAGTTTAGAGATTTTTAAAAATTGTTTTTGTTTTTATTGGTTGTAATGTTTTAGTATTTCCATACTCATCCCCTGATTGATCCATCTACAAATACTTTCCTCACCAGCCATCTAACTCTTACTGGAACTGTGTGAAAGATGACTGTGAAAATCACCCAGTGGGTTACAAAGTTGAAGCCTCTGCAGGGCTTACCTGAGCACAACCCCCTTTCAGTGGAGAAGGTTGGAGTTTTGTGTCTATTTTCTGGTGTTGAGGTTAAGAAAATGTTAAACAAGTTGAATAGTTAAGCTATCAACTGATGCAATTCATTATTACTGTCCCTCTTCTAAAAATATAGCTTATAGCCATGGGCTTCCTCTTTTAATTAAAGTTGCCCAATCCTGTCCCATAGAATTATTCCATCTATTTTCCTTACCATTCACTACTTTTAAATAGTAAGATGGATAATAGTAATAGCTATTGGTAGTTTCAGTGTGCCAGATACTGTTCCATTCCAGGTGCTTTACATGCATTAATTTATTTAATCCTCACAACCCTATGAGATAGGCACTATTATACGCATTTTATAGATGAGAAAACTGAGGTGTACAGAAGGGTTAGATCTATGGTATCTTGATGTTTCACTTGTTTGTACCATCTCATTCTTCACATTCCCCACCTTTGTTAGTTTTCTTTTGTTGTTGTTGTTTTATTCGTTTCTACTACTTTAAATTCTTTTTGCTGATGAAATAGCATTTACAAATTATTTTTTAATTTAAAGATGCCATACTCTTAACTGAGTGAGTTCCAGTGAATTTATCTTTTTTTTTTTTTTTCGCCTGCATCAGTGTAGTGATAAGTTCTAAGGATATCATAGAAAAATGATTACACATGTTTCACTTCAAATATGTTAAGGTCATATTATCTGTGTACTTAAAACCATTTAGAAATATTTTTTACAAAAAAGATTTACATGTAAGAAGTTTTGTTTTTTACACTCACTTGCCAACAAATTGAAACTGCTTATCTTTGCGTGTTTTATTTCCTTTTTTGTTCATGCTATGAAAGTTATCTATAATAATAGATAAAAGTTTAGTAAACAAGCAGTCAGAGCCCTAGCCGGTTTGGCTCAGTGGATAGAGTGTCATCCTGCGGACTCAAGGGTCCCAGGTTCAATTCCAGTCAAGGGAATGTACCTTGGTTGCGGGCACATACCCAGTGTGGGGTGTGCAGGAGGCAGCTAATGGATGTTTCTCTCTCATCGATGTTTCTAACTCTCTATTCCTGTCCCTTTCGCTCTGTAAAAAAATCAATAAAGAGTTGCAAGTTGGAAGGATGGTTGTTGAAATATTAAGTAAAGAAAGAATATAGAAAATAGGAAGTAGGCAGCTCAGGACATGAATCTTTGTTATTTAAGAGAAGAAAATAGAGTTGAGCATCTGTGGAATAGATTTTGAAGCATGCCTTTGTGTGCATCTGTATATTAATGTATCTCTATGCCCTAACACAGTGATTGATTATAGTCTCATTATACATACTCTACAATTGTTTTTCATTTGTTTTCTACTGGACAGTACGTGCCCTCTATATATTTCTGCTTTTATATATCCATCCAAATGACTTGGATCCTGCTGACCTTATATCTCTATTTCTACTTTTCGTTCTGCAATTTTGCCTTTGCAGCAGATGGCAGAACCCCATGTTTTTCCAATCCTACCCCTGCTCACTGTAACTTTGTACTTTTCTTATATTCTTGTCTTTTTCACTAACCACTTCAGTTTCTGCTTATGTCTTTTAATCCTGAAAAAGGATTTAATCCTGAACCTCTGTTCAAATGGAGATATTGTCCTCAGGATAGGAACTTTTACAGTCAACAATTACTATATTTTACTATGGTAAGGAAACACCCTAGCAATATATTCCCCCATCTTTCGTGGCACCTTTCATCCTCAGTAAAAAGCACCTTTTGAAAGTAATATCATTTAAGATGCATTTTATATTTAAATATAGTCAAAGTAGTTGAATGGGTAATGAAGTTATAGTTTTGAACTAATCTGAATTCACTGTGTAAGAAGTTGGAAAACGTCACTTTTGTACCGTGTTCCACGTATTATGCTTGTACAATATTGTTTAAGTAGAAGTATCCTTCTAAAATGATGTGTGTTCATATTCAGAGGAAACATCTCAAATTACAAAGGCCCTGTTTATCTTAGTTTACAATACATAGAGCAAGTAATAACAGGGGTATTGAAAACATTTATACATATGTGAAAAAGAAATATTTTTGATTATTAAGTGCATGTAAATGATAAAAACTTTAGCAACAAACAAACCTCTGATGTTTCATGGTTTATCATCCACCTCAAGATGAGGTAATCACACAAAAAAAGTATTGGCAGAATTTATTTTTTTTCTTGACCATAATAAATCTGTTTTGAAAACACCCGTAAAATGTTAATAAAAAATGATTTGTTAGTTAAGGTAGTAATATAACTAAAATATGTCAGTTACTTGGATTACCAAACAAGGAAGGTGAATGGTTTTCAACCAAGGCCACAAATTATACTGAATGTTTCGAGATGAAAATGTTAAAATTAATTAGCAACTCTAGTTAAAGTTTTTGTAACTCATCCTAAATCAGCGATTGGATACTGAGGATTTGGTTGGTTGTTTTTGCTAGGGATAGGAATACTTGGCTTACTTTGTTTTTGGCTAATCAATAAGTTGAAATAAAATGCCTAATAGGATTAAAAACAAGTACACTTTTATTCTGGTCTGGGGGTGGGGTCAGATGATACTAGCATATTAATGTTCAAAATTTGTTTTACATGAGTGATCAAGTTGTGGAAAAAATTTATAGTTGTCCTTATGTAGTCATGTAAATTTGCCTCTGTTTTATCTATATTGCTTCAGGCAGTTCTATTTCATTCATTCAACCAGTTTTTATCAAGTACTATATATTTGACATTGTTTTATACCCTTTGGGCATTGAAAATTACAAAGATTGTAGTACTTAGTCCCTAATTCCTAGAATCCTTTGCACGATTTCACTGCTCTGCCCCTAAAACATTTCTAGAACTAGATTTTTAATTTGTTGCCACCACAGTTTTTTGTTTTGTTTTTTAAAATCTCAATCCAAAGAATCTGGTGGGTGTTCTGCAAATGTTTGTTCATAGTATTTGAGTGTACTACCTTTGAGTGTAGTACAAAATTGGTTGCTTATGGTTTATATTTCTGTGCTTTTTAAATATTGGAGTATATTACAAGAGCTATATTAAATGTAGGCAAGAAGACATGCACAGAAATAAAGCAATTCTTTGGGTGCTGTCGTCTTTGCTGATAGTCCTAATAGGTTTTGACAACTTGTATTTGACTATCATAGTTTTATCTCAAGTAGTCAAGTAGTATTAATTTGGATGCCACATCTGAATCAGTAAATGTAGAAAAACAAACTTGATTTCTGAAAATATTCCAATTATTTAAACCTTCCAACCCAAACATCTCTTTTTTATGTATATTTTTTTATTGATTTCAGACAGAGGGAAAGGGAGAGAGAGATAGAAATATCAATGATGAGAGAGAATCATTGATCAGCTGCCTCCTGCATGCCCCCCACTGGGGATCGAGTTTGCAACCTGGGTGTGATTCCCACCAGGAATCGGAACTGTGACCTCCTGATCCATAGGTTGACATTCAACCACTGAGCCACCACAGCCAGGCCGAACATCTCTTTCTCGAACATTATTTACCTTAATAGAAAATTAAAATAAAGCTATTCTTAGCAGGTGATTGTTGAGAAGAAATTCTGAGTAATTATTGAGGAAGGTCATTGAGATAGGTCAGCTAGAGATGGACACGCAGCCTGCCTAATAATTGGATGGATGCTACCTGGCTGGAAGATGGAGCTGATTGGTGGATCAAAATCTCAGAGGGAAACCTTTTATTTTTAGGTTTAATGTTTATTAAAAATTATATTCCATGAAGTATTATTGTATGCTGGTACTTAACTAAAGAATGAAATGATCAATGATTATTACCCTGCCAAAAGTTTGTTTTAAGTGATTTTTGGAATGTAAAATACATTTTGAGTGGTAGTAAACTTTATTTAAAATATGAAACATATCTAGAGTTAGCATATAACATATAAATAAGTTTGTTCTATTTTATGTGTTTATTTGCTAAAGCCGATCTTTGTATTTCTTCAGGTTTATGTGAGATTAAGGCCGTTCTTCAGGGAATTCTTGGAACGAATGTCTCAGATGTATGAGGTAAACATGCCTGAGTTGAACAGCATAAATATTTTATTTTATTCAACATAGTACCCATATTTAGATCATGTATAATGATTACTTCTTTTCCCCTGAATTTATAGATCATTCTTTTTACTGCTTCTAAGAAGGTGTATGCAGACAAGTTACTGAACATACTAGACCCTAAAAAGCAACTGGTCAGGTAAATTTAATTAAGAAATAGTGGAAATGTCTGTCACACTGATCTATAAAATTACTATGATTATATTTAACTTTCATGACCATTTTAAGTTAGCTACATATATAGATTTGTTGTGTTGAATGGTGAAAATAGATGAATTTTTTAAAACCCCCAAACTCTTAGAGAGTTCCTAATGCTATAATTCCAGACAGACGTTCTTTAAAAGGATACAAAGATCACATATTTATTGTTACATCTGTATCCTTACTTCTTTTGGGATTGGGGGAGGGAAGTAGGTGGAATTTTTCACTGTGTGCATGATGTTTTCATTTCCTTTATGTTTCTGATATAATGCATGTTACGACACCTTTTTAATGGCATAGAGAAATAAAAGTTAATTTTAACAGAAAGGATTAGTTAAACTCTCTTGCTTTTTTCAAGAGCAAATTTATCTTCCATGGAAAGAAAATGTTACATGAATCTAATTGGGAATTGCAGTTGGCTTAGTCATTCAGGTTATTCCCTCTGTGTGTGCGTCCTGAGCCAGCAGATACAGTGTGTTCCTGGTTAGGTGAATTGTCTTGGGTAATTTTAAAATAGTTTGAAATTTAGTTAAACTGAGATATTAAGACTAAAGCAGTCTTGTTGCATCCTATAAAATGTGGGAGTTAATCTTTGAGTTTTTGACTAAGAGCTGAGACTGATGCCAACAAAGCTTATAACAGCCTTAATAGCTGGCGATTCATTTTCTTGAATGCTTTCTCCATATTGTCTTAATGGAAAATCCTAAACTTATCTAAGGATTAAAATTTGTCTTTATAGTTAATTTTATTTTCATCTTTAATATAAGCAAGCTTTAGACATTAAAATAGAAAATGTATTTCTTATTCATAAAAGTATAATTTATGCTCATTTTACCCAACTTCAACAAAAGTATACAAATGATTTTGCATTGATCATTCATTCTGAAGATTTCTCTTCAGTCCCCAGTGTTCCAGGGAATAGTGGTGAGCCATACAAGCCCTTCCACTTTTGGAGCTTTCATTTTACTGGAGGACAAATTGTACTCATGCAATTATAATGTTATCCCTCTTTTACATTAGTTTTCTAAAATATTCACATTTAGGAGTTTAAATTTATTTTATCTTGTTACAATTTGAAAAATTTAAAACAGGAAAACCTTTTTTGAACAATATATTGAATTCATTAGAGTGCCATAGAGAGCTATCAATGTTGGTGACAAGGTAAACTCAGAAATTTCTATGATCTCTCAATCCCATGGGTCCAAATGAAAATTTGATTACTAGCAAAAAAAAAAAAATGATATATATGTAAGGTTTCTTTCTAAAACTGCAGGTGTATGCTGTTGACTCTCAGATTTTTGAATACTGGAGAGGCTTCAGTTTAATTTAAAGTAACTGTTACTATCCACGTACATGTTTAGTTGTCTCCTGACTTGGGTGAGCTTGCTGCTCTTAGGGAAAAAAGCATCAGTACTGACTTGCATGTACATGCTCTATCTGCCTTTCCAATTGCCTCTTCTAATCTAATAAAAGAGTGATATGCAAATTAACTATCACTCCGAGACACCTAAGCCAAGTCCACCAACCAAGCCATGCCCACCAGCCAATGAGAGCGGCTGTATGCAAATTAACCCAGCCAAGATGGTGGCCTGCAGCGATGGAGTTAGAGCAAACAGGAAGCTTCTGTTGCACCAGTGATGGAGTTGAAACTGCCTGCCTAGGCTGGCCAGGCCTCTGCCTAAGGCAACAGTGTTTCAATTATAGAAGCCACGGAGCTGAAGCAAAGAGGAGGCTTCATTGCCTGACAGGCCTCTGCTTAAGACAACAAAGTTTCAATTATAGAAGATAAACAAACCCCAGAAACCTGATTCCAGGCAGCTTCGCTGGGACATTGGGTCAATGGGAGCTGTGGGTAGCCTGAAAATGGCCCGCCGCCCCTCACCCAGGCTGGCCAGGTACGCCAGCAGGTGGACATCCCCTGAGGGGTCCCAGACTGTGAGAGGGCACAGGCCAGGCTGAAGGACTCCCCCAAGTGCACAAATTTTTGTGCACTAGGCCCTTAGTATCTAAATGTTTATGCAAATAAAATTACTTAAATCCTTTTATTTAGTCTATTTTTTTAAGGTAGGACTGTCTTTAAGCCTAGATAGATGATAATTTAATTAAAAGTATTTATAATGGGGAACAATTATTTATACTACATTTTGTCTGGTTTTAACATTCTTAACTCTTTGCCATTACCACTGGCAGTGATTGTTTTAAAAAATTTTTATTGATTAAGATATTACAAATGTGTCTTTATTCCCCCGCCAGTTTTGCCTTCACCCTCACCCCCTGTTGTTTGTGTCCGTTGCTTATGCTTATATGCATGCATACAAGTCCTTTGGTTGATCTCTGAGGTTTGAGCATCTGATTGATGCTTCTCTGTCTCTAGATCTGTTTTTGTTCATTGGTTTATATTGTTCGTTGGCAGTGATATTTTTAAGGTTGAGTTTTGTTTGGGAGGGTGGGGAGATGTTAGAACTATGACAGATTTTGTTGGTAGAAATTGCCTCTTAAAATTGCAGGATTAAAAATACAGGTATGAATGAGTAGGCCTTAGCTTTTGAAAAATTGTTTAGTGGAATTAAGACACAAGGAAGCCAAACTATCAAATTATTGTACAGGACTAATATTTTTTAGTTCGGATTGGAGATTATATCATTATTACGGTACCTAAGTATTATAAAATTTTTAATAGCTTTGTTAAATTATACAGAATTTTTCAACTTAATATCTATCATTAGTAAAACATCAGTTTACATGTTATACTTAAATCTAAATTCATTATTTCATTCAATCCTTATTTGTTCAAATGACATGTACACACACACTAAATTGGAAAATGAGTGGGAAAAGTTGTAATGGTGGAATGTTTTGACCACCTTTTCTCAAAAACTATGAGGTAAACTAAAAACATATTTTTTAAATGCCAACAGAAACATTCCTTCTTATATTTTCTATTCTGGCATGTATAGGGGGTAGGGAGGCTGTGTGGTCTTCTGGTTAGAGCAAAGGACTGGGAGCCAGGAGGATTCTGGGTTCCAATGCAGGGCTAACCAACTGACTTACTGCTTGACCTTGGGCAAGTCACTGGACCTCGCTGACAACCAGATGCTGCATCTGAACTGAGCTTTCTGGGTAAATAAATTACAAAAACAATTTATAGAGTTTTTAATCCCACTTTATTTAATGTAACATTTTGGGATAAACCATTTAAGACATGGTAATATTTGGTTGTAAGTTTTCAGTAATTGCTGAGAATTTTTGTAGTAGTAAAGCTATAGCCTGAAGCTTAGGCCCATATTTGTATTTGAATTTCCTTTATGACAAAATGATAAGGTGTAACTTGTAAAGCCTATGGTGTGTGTGTGTGTGTGTGTGTTTCAGTATATGTTATACTTTTTAGAGGCTGCTTTTTTTTTAGTTAATTTGTTTTTATTTTTATGTTTAGGCACCGACTTTTTCGTGAACATTGTGTTTGTGTACAAGGAAACTATATAAAGGACTTAAATATCCTTGGAAGAGATCTTTCAAAAACTATAATAATTGACAACTCACCACAAGCCTTTGCATATCAGGTAGGAAGAGGGTTGATAAGCAAATTCAGAATGGAAAAAAAGTCACAATCAGGACAAATGCTGCCAAACAGTATGATGGGAAAACAGAATTTTACTGGAAGAATTTCCCTGTTTAGTATCACATTTATAATTAGAAATGCCAAATTGGCATACTCCTTATGAAAACGTTTCTTTTAAATTGAGTACAACTTAGCCCTAGCTGGTTTGGCTCAGTGGATAGAGCGTCAGCCTGAGGACTGAAGGGTCCCAGGTTCAGTTCTGGTCAAGGGTACATGCCTGGGTTGTGGGCTTGATCCCTAGTAGGGGATGTGCAGGAGGCAGCTAAATGAGTCTCTCTCATCACTGATGTTTCTACCTCTCTTTCCCTTTCCCTTCCTCTCTGAAATCAATAAAGATAAATATTTTTAAAAAGATAAAGTACAACAAATAAAAATCTGAGTAGTAAATGTGAACAAGGGACAATAAGATAAGCATTTAAAAATAGCATTCTTATGAGTTATTACATCAGTAATTGTAAACATGTTTGAGAATTACAATAGCTTAACCATCTTCCTCTGGTCCATTTTTCACATTTTTAAAATATTTTCTTGGATTATTTTGTCAGTATATTTGTACCCTTTGTTAATGATTCTTTGAAATATAACTTGGACTAGTGACAAGCCACCCTTGTAAGATAAGTATTGTACATTATGAATGCTTTCATGTGATCCATTTGAGATTTCCTTCATAATCAACAAGTACAGAATGGGAATGACAGAAGGTAGGTTGGATATAGATAAAACAAGATTTGCCTTTAACTTGTGTTTTAAAATGTCCACTAAAGAAAAAGAAAAGGCTGGGTCAACTGCATATGGTATTGAAATATGTTCAATTTAGGTCACTACTTTTATTTGCTTGCATTTTGAAATGTTTTTTAAGAATTTTTTTTTGGTGCCTAGTTAAAATCATTTTAATTATTCTTGATCTCAAGCATAGTCCTATATAATAAAGAGGTAATATTCAAATTGACAGTCACGCCCTTGCACAAGATAGCCACCCCCATGTGGTCACAAGATGGCCAGCAGGAGAGGGCAGTTGTGTGCAATCAGCCCGGCAGGGGAGGGCAGTTGGGGGCAACCAGGCTGGCAGGGGAGGGCAGTTGGGGGTGACTGGGCCAACGGGGGAGCAGTTAGTGGTTGATCACGCTGGCAGGGGAGTGGTTAGGGCATGATCAGGCTGATAGGCACAAACTGTTAGTGGCAGACAGGCGAGCAGTTGTGAGCCAGCAGTCCTGGATTGTGAGGCATGTCCCTGTGGGATCAGGCCTAAACCGGCAGTTTGACATGCCCTGAGGGGTCCTAGATTGGAGAGGGTGCAGGCTGGGCTCCTCCCCCAGTGCATGAATTTCATGCACTAGGCCTCTAGTGTTTTATATAAGTGTTTAAAGACTTTTATCCCAGAGATTATCTGTATACCTATAATAATAAAAACCTAGTGTGCTAATTAGTCTGGATGCCCTTCTGGACGAAGCCGGGGCTGTGAGGGAAGCCTGGATCCTGGGTGCCAGAGAGAAGCTGGTGCAAGCAGCCGGGGGGAAGGAAGGCCTACTCTTAACAAGAATTTCATGCATTGGCCTCTAGTCTATAATAATAAAAGTATAATATGCTAATTAGACTGGACATCCTTCTGTATGAAAACGAGGCTGCGAGGGAAGCCCGGGTCTCAGGTGCCAGAGGGAAGCCGGTGCTGGCAGCTAGGGGGAGGAGGGCCTATTTTTGTACATATTTCATGCATTGGGCCTCTATATATATACATATAAAGCCAGCAACCGGAAGGCTGCAAGGACAAGAACTACCAGTTGCTATGACGTCCATTGTGTCCAGGAAACAGACTTGATCGGGAGTCGGGCCTGCTGGCCAACCTCCTGCAGCCCCTCCCCCTGGCAGGCCCCACCTCTAAAGGGCCCCCACAGCCCCTCCCTCAGCCATCTCCAATCCCCCTCCCCAATCAGCCCCACCCCATTCCAATCAGGGGCAGGGATGACTGGCCAACCACCCATGACCCCTTCCCCAGGTTGTTTGCCCCCCATCAGCCCCTGCCATCCCATTCAGGAGTGGGGCAGCCAACAGCCCCTTCCCACAACTGGCCCCACTACCCCAGTTGGCGCATGGCCTCTACCCCAGCCAGTTCTGCTCTCAGTTGGCAGCCCCACACCAATTGGGTAGGGCTGGCCGGCCAACCTCCCATGGCCCCTCCCCGCTTACCTCTGATTGGCCCCCCCCCACCCTATTCAGGGGTGGGGCCAGCTGGCCCACAGCCCCTCCATGGCCAACCCCGCCCCCAATCAGCTCCCCCACCCCAATCAGGGGCAGGGCCCACCAGCCAATCACTTTCAGCCTCTCCCCTAGCCGGCCTGGCCCTGATTGGGCTCCAATCAATGGACCAGCCGGCCAACCTCCTGCCATCTCCTCCTCCCGACAGGCCCGCCCCAGTTTTGCCCTGATTGGGTCTCTCGTGCACTGGGCCTCTCGTGTAACTACATATATAATAGATGAATATGCAAATTTATCCGGTACTTCCTCACGTTACAGCTGTTCACAGGGTGGCTGTCACTGCAGAGCCATCGGGCGGCACTCTGGGTCTAAGTGTGATTTCGTGCCACCCAGGCAGACTCCCCTGTGGCCTGCAGATGAATCTCAATGCTAGTCTGGGATTTATTAAACTTTACTGGAGCTGCTCCCACCACCTACCCACCCTCCCCCCCAGGACCACGCTTTCCCCAGCAGGGCGCCCTGGAAGCCAAGTAGAGCGGAGGCTGCAGGGAGCCACTCAGGGGCAGTGCCACCAGAGCCACACTCTCAGAGATCTGAGGAGAGCACTTGAAGAGAAAGGAAGCTTTGGCAAAGCGGCCAGCTAAGAGTTGCAGCCAGGGGGTCCGCAGGCTTACCGACAGGCCTCCGCCTGAGGGGCAGCTCCTGGGAAAGGAGTCACCTTGCCCAGCTTTGGCGAAGCGGCTGGCCAGGAGGTGGGTGGCCCAAGGGGTGCAGAGCGGCACTTGGGCGGGTACACTGGAGGTGCCTTGGGCCAGGGCAGGGTGCTTGCGGGTGGGGATCTGCCTTGCCTGCGGAGAGCGAGGTTCTGCAGTGGCCCCAAGATGCGGGAAACGAGGCGATGAATGCCACCGTGAAAGGACATCCGGGCAGAGGGGTGCAGTCCCATAGCCCTGAGGCGAGGGTTGAGGTGTGGTGCCACCTCAGTGGAGGGGCAACGCACTGCTAGGTACCCCACTGCTGCGGTTTGGCGAAGCTTCCAACGCTAACTGGGCCTCGCTTCGGCCCGCGCACTTGAGACACCAGGACTCCTACTCCCGCCTTAGCCCAAAAGCAAGCCTGCACCCACTCCACCGGAGCGTGCGCCTGCTCAGTGAGTGGGAAGCCTACCACCTGCTCCACAGAAGGAGGAGCAGTAAAGAATGGGGGTGGGAGAGGAAGAGGAAAGAATGTGGAGCATCCAAGATGAAGAGGTGCTGGAGAGCCTCACGGGGAGGTTTGTTTGATTTGCCCCATGGCTGTCCCTTAGGAAAGGCGGAGAGAGCAGTTGTGAGGGCTCCCTACTTGCCGAGTCCAGTTCCGCAGTCAACTGGAATTGGCCTCAGTTTCCTGGTCTGTGAAATGGATTAAGCATGTCTCAGTGCCTTCACTGAGCTTTGAGGGCCAATTGAAATACTATGTAAAGAAAATGAGTGAAGAAGTGAGAAAGAAAAGGAAGGGCAAGCAACACAAAAGAAAGATTACAAGGAACCTGTAAACGTGTTGTCACTTAAATAGGGAATATAGTCAACAGTGTTGTAATGAAGGTATGATGCCAGTTGGGTACTGGAAATATTGGGGAGCACTTTGTAAGGTATATGATTGTCTAACCACTATTCTGTAACTAATATAAAACCTGAAACTAATACAAAATAATATTGAATCTAAAAAAATGAAAATAGTGAAATTTTTATAGATTTCCAAGTTTAAATAAAGGCTATAATGGAAGGGGGAGAATAAAAATACCACTATTGTCTTTTCAGTACATGCCTTATATGGTACTTTTATACTTTTCTAAGTCATTCTCATTTGACATTAAGGACAACTTAAAGACAAGATAATTATTCTCTCCACTATTCAAAGAAAGGAAATCTTGTCTGGCCCCAAAGATCAAGCCCTTATTGTAAAGCAGGGTTAGTGAAGTGTGTCATATCTATACTAATAAAAGCCTTGGGGGTGGTCAGGTCAGCAGGGGAGCTGTTATGGAGGTGATCAGGCTGGCAAGGAGAAGCAGTTAGAGGTGCAGTGAGGCAGGCACACAGGTGAGTAGTTAGGAGCCAGCAGTCCCAGATTGTGAGAGGGATGCCCGACTGCCGGTTTAGATCCTGTATCAAGCCTAAACTGACAGTCAGATATCCTGGGATCAGGCCTAAACCGAAAGTCAGGAACCCCCAAAGGGTCCATGATTGGAGAGGGTGTAGGCTGGGCTAAGCTACACCACCACCACCCCATGCACGAATTTTGTGCACCAGGCCTTTTGTGTGTGTGTGTGTGTGTGTGTGTGTGTGTGTGTGTGTGTGTGTGTGTGTAAAGCCTAATATGCAGATTGTCCCTCAGGAGTTTGACCAGGAGACAGGGTCTGGCGTGGAACGAAGGACAGTCCCACCTACCAGCTAGAAGGTCCTGATTGGCCTTGATCACCAGCCAGGCCTAGGGACGCTACCCATGCACGAATTTCGTGCACTGGGCCTCTAGTTACTTATAAAACAAATAATGTTTGCAGTCTTGTTTTTAGACTCTTCAGTGAACTAATTTTGAGTCAACTTATGTTCCTGTGTTTCAGATTACCCTGCTATTGTTGGGAATGAAACAATGAATGGGACATGGTCCCTGTGTATAAGTATATGCTCTCTAATAGTATTCTTTGTTTAGACTGGCAGTACCCCTTCATTCACAATACCTAGCATTGACTACAGATAGCAAGAATTCTTACCTAGCAAGAATTAGTAACTGATTCTTGAATGAGTAAAGAAATATTTTTAGTTACGTCAATGCAAACTTGTTAATGGATCTTTCTTGTTCAGTTTTATACACACTAAGAAGAAGTTATGCTGAAAACCCAATTAGGCTTCGTTTTTTTTTTTGTTTTTTGTTTTTTTTTTAGTTTTTTTAATCTATTGATTTTAGAAAGGGAGGGAGGAGAAGAGACAAACATCAGTTTGTTGTTCTGCTCATTTATGCATTCATTGGTTGCTTCTTGCATGTGCCTTGTCTGGGTGTCAAACCCACAACCATAGCATGTTGGGAGGACACTCTAACCAATTGAGCTACCCCAGACAGGGCTGATTTATTTCTTTTCTTTTCTTTTTTTATATTTTATTGATGAATTTTTACAGAGAGGAAGGGAGAGAGATAGAAAGTTAGAAACATCGATGAGAAAGAAACATCAATCAGCTGCCTCTTGCACACCCCCTACTGGGGATGTGCCCACTTACCAAGGTACATACCCTTGACCGGAATTAAACCCGGGACCTTTCAGTCCACAGGCCGATGCTCTATCCACTGAGCCAAACCGGTTAGGGCTGATTTATTTCTTTTTTAAGCTTTTCCAAAGTAGGGAAAATCTAGGCAAAAAAGAGGATTTAATTACTTATTTATCATTTTAGCTATCTAATGGAATCCCTATAGAAAGCTGGTTTATGGATAAAAATGACAATGAACTCCTAAAATTGATTCCATTTCTGGAGAAGCTTGTAGAACTGGTAAGTATGTCTTAATTATCTTTTTCAGTTATGCTGTTGGCTCAACTTCATTAAAATTATTTAAATTGCTTTAAAAGGTCAGTGTGGTGTTAGATTAAGGGAAAGATTGAAAAGAATTATAAGCTTTATCAAACCTTATAAATTACATTAAAAATTTGTTTTAATGTATTTTTATTTTTATTGATTTCAGAGAGGAAGGACGAGGGAGAGGTAGAAACCTTAATGATAAGAATCTGATAGGCTGCCTCCTGCACGCCCCCTACTGGAGATCGAGCCCAAAACTCGGGCATATGCCCTGACCGGAAATAATCAAACCATGACTTCCTGGTTCATAGTTTGAAGCTCAACCACTAAGCCACACCAACCAGGCCATAAATTATATTAAAATCATAAATATTTAAAAGTTTATAGATTGATTATTTTTATTTCACTGGGCTTCCTCTTGCAAGTCACTAACTACTTTTGTTAAATCTGTTTCATTTTGCTTTCATAGGTATAGAATTATTGCTTATGCTACTAAAACTATTCTGGGAATTTTTTTCCTATATCCATGGATTAATTTTAAATTAATATATGAAATAGGATTCAATGGCTTAACACTTGTATCTAACTTTTTGTTGAGCCATTTACTGCATAATTGTTCTTACAAAATTAAAACGTTGATGGCAGTTTTTTACGTCTTAATTTATTTCTAAGTTAACTGCTTTTGTGTGGTACATTTATATTTGGCAAATAAAATGAGTTGTAAAATAGATAGTAATATGTTTTTCTGCAAAGTAAGAGTGTTCATAATGGTCTGAGGATCATATTTTTGAAATTACGTGGCCTTTAAAATGTCTCTTTCTCCGCACAGAATGAAGATGTTCGACCTCACATCAGAGACAGATTTCGCTTGCATGATTTGCTGCCCCCAGATTAAGTACAAAGACTTGTCAAATCATGAAGGGGGAGAGAATGCAGGACCCTTTTGGACTAAGACAAAACATTGCCATTACTGTTGAAATTTTGCATTTTTGTACCCCGTCTTGCTTTTCTTATCTTTGGTGCCCAATAATAATCAAGGGTTACAGAAAGAGACTATCTCAGATTGAATACATACAGTAGGTAGGCTAAAACAGAAGAGTCTTTAGAACTAGTGCAACTTCAGTGAAATTTTTTTATGTACAGGACATCTGCAGTTTATAAAGAATTCTGTTTCTGCCACCAGCAGTTTGACCTGTAGTCACACAGGATTTTATGATAATAACAGAGATGAAAATGGACTTTTTATTTTCTCTCTGTTTGGTGCTCTAAGTGGGTTTGTAGCCACTTTTCTGTTACTTTAAGATTCTCATTTCAACAGGAATGGCCAGTAAAAGTTGTTTTTCTTCCTGTTAAGGTTTATAACCTTTTTACATTTTTGACCTGTATTAGATTAGAATTTCATTATGCATTCCTTTTAGTTGAGGCGCTTCAGTTTTCTGGAAATAGTCAGTTTTTAGTTTTTTATTATATATTTGAATGGCCGTTTTCCTGCTTTGTCTGCCTGCATATTGTATATTTGTTTAAAATATTCTCTACTTTTAGTCCATGTAAGTTTCATTTAGAGAGACATGCATTTATATTTTGTTTCTGTAATATTCTACTGTAGGTGAAATCTTTTCAAAAATCAAGAGACTGGGTAGGTAAGAACATATGAATAATATTCAAATGATTTAAACCATTGTGATGGCATGTGTTCCCAAATGGTAACATCTTGCAATGGCACACAGATTTAATGGGTAAAGGTATACCTCAGACTTCACTGTGCTTACCAATCTTTGAGGAGAATGTGTTTGGTCACCTTTTGGGCTTGATTTGGTTACTGCTGCCTTTGGTTTCCTCCAGGAATGAAGTGAATGAAGTACTCAGCACAGTGATTCGGTATTTTTAATTATTTTGCATGGGCTGGTAGTACCTCTGTTATGCTCTCAGTTACAATCAATTTAAAACTCTGTGTAACAGTCTTGGTACCTTACAGTAGCTATGCATAATCCTGTGGCACAGTAAACTCCCAAGTCACCAATGCAGTTAATATGCTCTCATAGTGGGTTTTCTATACTATATGAAAATAGTCTTCAAGCCTTGGTTCTCTAATGCAGCTACCACAAGAGGTTGATATTTTTATAGTGGCGTGTAATCTTCTTTTCGGGAGGCTTTTTATGGAAGGTAGAATTTGTAAGGTTAGTATGCTTTGCCTCTCTCAACTGCATTAACATGCCACAGGCTCAGACTGTTTTTGTGTAAAGGATGTCAAAGAACGGCACTTTTTCTAAAGAGAAGTTTGATATTTTGTATGCTTGTTAAGAAAGTACAGTATTGGAAATTAAAGGTGGACAACTGATAATTGAGGAGTATGTCACTTAATTTTTTATGTATATTACCTGTTTACTTGTACAACTTACTGTACAAATTACATGCAGCTTCATTTTCAAATGAATCCTTAAAATAAGGAAATCTTTTTAGGAAAACATTTAATTTTTGTATTTTTGATTTTAAAGGCATGAGTTATGTCAATTTTCAGTGTATTAATGAAAATTTTAACTTTTCATCAGGTTGAGTGTTTTCTTACTATATTATCTGTTGTGTATGTAGTTAGCATATTGTGTCACTGAACTGTTTAAAAATCTAGCATGTAGAGCAAGCCTGTTTTGTGGAAAATCCTTATTCATTAAATAATCATGGCAGGTTTTCTGCAAAAAAAAGAGCAGAAGCATTTGCAATTCAGAATACTGGTTTTTCTGTTTCCTTTGTTTTTGTTTTAATTTAAAGAAAGGTATTTTGCTTGCAGGAAAAAATACTACAGATTCATTTTAACGAGAATCTTTGAGATGTATTTATCTTTAGGGCATCTGGGCATCTTTATGCTGTTTGTCTTCTGTCTTTCTTGAAATAAAATGTACATACGTTACCTTTACATATGCTCTTGCTCAAAATTGTGAACCTAGTTACATTTCTCCTTGCTCCCTTTTTATGCTCAAACAGCAAAATCCAAACTTATACAAGATTTAAACTTTCAGCATGCATTATAATTGCTGAAAGCTTTTCTGATTAAATACAGTCTCAAAGGGCTTTCCCATAACTTAAAGGGAAATGTAAGCACCTATACCGCTGTGCCTGTGGGCACTTTAAATGAACACCCACTTAATCATCTTGTTTTAATAGTAAAGCTGTTTTCAGTCCCGTGCTAGGGAGAGTTCCCTAAAATAGACTGACAGGTGAATCAAGCATCACAAGATTCTGTAAAGAAATAAACTAAGGGAAATTTTGTGTGGCCTGAGAAAATTTCTTGAGACCAATTTATATATTTTTTTTCATTACCTGACTTGAGTCATTTTAAATTTAATACAGAATTTTAAATAATTTATAGAGACAACTATCCAGCTTCCTTCCACGTTAATGTTTTATCGTGTCATTACCCCTTTTCTTTATCTGTTTATAGATGTTATCTTAAACACTTCCAATTGGTTAAAGCGGAGGTGTATATTTTATGAACCTGAGATGTGCCCAGTCCCTATAGTTCACACAGTAAACACAAACTCTTAAAAACTGACTATAGTAAATGCAGGAGAGATGGCTACCTGGTAAGACACAGCAAAAGTGACCTATATACACATTACAACTCTGAAGTATATATTATAATTGTGATATTTCCAGTGATAAATGTCTGACTTTTAAGACATTCTTTTAAATATTTGTATTATTGTTAGAATGTTTTAATCAGTTATATTTTTTAATTCCATGTAATATATGTAGCTCTAATAAGATTTATATCACCAAATTTCTCCTTGGGTTTTAAAAGAATAACAATTTAAAATCATAAATTGTTTTATATTAGCTAGTATGTATTTATTTACCCGATGGCTTTATCTTGTTTCCCAAAATTTGGGGAGAATTTGTTGAAAGCATTGTGACTTCTATAAATGGCTATTTTCTTGTAACAGTCCGTGAAAATGTATGTGTTTTTTTGTTTTGTTTTTTATTTTTTTCATTTCTCTGGTTTTTCTGTTTTGTTTTTAGGGTTAAACATAGAAATTTTTTTTTAAAGTTCTCTTTGGCCAATGACTTTTTCAACTAGATATTGCTTTCGTTCAACCTTCTAAAGAAGTTCATTTTTCATTGTTTTGTTCAGTCAACTCACCTGAAAAACAGAGGCGTCATCTCATCAATGAAGAAAGTATTTCATTATTCCTACAAATCTTTACAGCGAGCACAGAATTCTTCATAATAAGGACCAGATCTTTTCCACATCTGTGTCAATCACATAAAGCTGAAACGTGTAAAGGACACTGAACCCTTCATTTATTGTACTAACATGGTGGTGTTATATATTACATTTTTAGCTAGTTAAGGTTTTCTGACCTAATTTCTCTGTCTTCCTAGATATTTATTTGTTATCTCTTTTAATCTTGTGTATCTAAAATTAACTTAGTTTATAGTTACCCATCAAATAACTATGCCAAGCAAATAGGAAAGAATGTTTATTTTATTTCCCCTTATAGGGGAAGAGTGGACTGGGAACAAAAATGTATGGGCCAAAAGGCCTTAGGTTGTCATTCATTCACTTTCTTATTCCTCTCATGACTTATGTTCAAGTATAGTATTTTTTCAGTGTTGATGTGCTTGATTATGTCATTACTTTTGATGTCTTCCCCTGAGTTGAAAGCCTGCTAAGAACCTGTATGGAATACATTTTTAAATATTCAGAATAAGAACCACAAAACTTAGTATCTTATATTTAAATGCTCCTTAAATTATTGGAATCCAAGTCTCACTCACTAGGATACATTTTTATAAAATGTTTCACTGTATCTTGAATTGAAATTACTTGCCCAGAGGCAAGAGTTCTTGGGATAATGTGTTTTGAGAAATTTTTTAAAAGGGGATAAGAAAGCAACAAGTTTATACTTACTTTATGGTTTTGATATTAGTTAGTATTTTAAAATACATTAGTAGTTCCCAAACCTGACTGTTCAATTAGAATTACTCTGAGCTTTGGAAATAGATTCCTGAGGCCTAACCCCTGCAAAATTGTCTTATTGGGTCTATAGTGGGGCCTGAGAGTTCTGTATTTCTTTTTTAAGCCCTCCAAGTGATTCTAATAACCAGGTTTGGGAAATCACTGTTTTAAATGTGACAGTGGTTTGAGAGTAGGCAACAAAATAAAAGTTTACCGGACATCTTTGTGGTAGTTTTTCTTTTTTCTTTTATTTTAAACTGGGACGAGATTTCACAGAACTTATTCAAGATACATGGAGGAATAATAAAGAAGATTGAAGCTACTGCTCATTATCATTCTTTCATACTTTTAAGAGTTTGCATACCTAGCACTTGGAATAGTTGATCATATACTCAGCTGAAGGACATATCCCTGAATGAGACCATTATATATAAATTGTAAAATATTTCACTATTTTTTTATTTTATAAATCTTTGTAGAAATAAGCAATGAAATACTACTTTCATCTTTTGAAATGGGATTTTTCAAGGCATTGTCCTTTCGGCATTAAGGTAGGGGGAAGTTAATATTCTCTCTGCCTTTTTCCATGTGAATATAAAGTCATGGACATTTAAAAATCTCAGTTCAATTTCTACATATTTACTATGCAGTATAGCCATGAACAAGCAATGTAGATTTAGTTTTCTCATCTTCAAATGCCCTGGTCACCCTACCTCACAGGGTTGTTGTGGGGATAAATAAAACTTTTATGGAAACACTTTTCTTTGATGATATTTTATCAACCATTAGAAACACTAATGTCTAGCAACTTATTTGCACAGTACTCTCTTGGTTTACAAGTACACAATTTTTTCATATTTCTTTCCCTTTTGATGCTCTTCAGGACAGACCTGTAAGGAATACAGAGCAGCTTAGAGATACGGTACCTGAGGCTCACAGAGGATTGTGACCTAAAACCTCATAACTGTTATGGGAGACTTAAATTCAAGTATCACTGCAATATGCTAGCTCCCAAGGCCTTGGCATTTTTGTATAAGCATGTCTGTACATAAATACAAAGTGTTCTCAAGTTTATAAATCAATTTATCCAACAAAGTTCTTAGGAAGATAATTCATTGTAAAAGTTGTTGCAAACTAAGCCCTAGAGTTTAATAAGACCAAATTTTTAAACTAGAAGGAAATTCCAACTTTCTAACATGCCTCTTTTATCCTAATAGTCCTATTTAATAGAGAATATGCAAATTGACCATCACACTGTAACAAGATGGCTGTGCCCACAGTGGAGGCTGAGTGTAACTACCTTAAGCAATCAGCAGGGACCTGAGGCTTTACCTCCCCCTCCCACCTTATGGGGCTTTACAGGGGACTTCAGGCTGTGCCCCCCACCTGGCAGGGCTTGACGGGTGGGTGAGGCCAGCCAGGTCTGGGTCTCAGGTGATTTTGAGGCTCACGTGGGTGGGTGTGCAGAGATGGCTCTTTCCCATGGCACATCCCAGAGTCCAACAGGATAAAGATTTTCATACACGTTTTACTAATTTTCTTCTATCTCTTGACACAGAGAAAAGGCAAACAGCAATATTAAAATATTTCCTCTAATTCCCTGTTAATGTGCATGAATTTTGTGCACTGGGTCACTAGTTTTATAAATAAGGAAATATGTCAAGAAGAGTGTCTTCCCAGGATCACAGAGTTGGGATTAGAATTTAGGTCTCAACTGCTGCTACTTAATGGAATGACATTCTTAATTTCTTGTACTACTGTGGAAAATAAAACCTGAATAAAGGTGTTAGTTTTAAAAAGTTGAGATAAGATGGCAAGGAAAAACCAGATTATGGTACGCTAAAAAGAAGTCTATGCTTGATGTAACGGGCTAAATAATGAGCCAATGTAGCTGCAAAATAACACTCATCCCACCTATCTGATGACATTTTTCTCCAACTTTATTGGGTAGAAATGACATAATGATATAAGTTTAAGGTATAAAATGTGATGAGTTGATGTATGGATATATTTTGAAATGTTTACCAGTTAACACATCCTTCACCTCATGTAATTACCTTTTTTGTTCTTATGCTGAGGACATTAAAAATCTCTAGTAGTGTCCAGCTCATGTTGGCTCAGTGGTTGAGTGTTGATCCATCAGCCAGGAGGTCACAGTTCTATTGCTGGTCAGGACACACAACTAGGTTGTGAACTTGATCTCCAATCAATGCAGGGGGCAGCTGATTGATTTTCATCATTGATGTTTTTATCCTCCCTCTCTCTAAAATCAAAGACATTTAAAAATAAAACCTAGTAGCAGCATTAAAGTATACGATACAGTATTGTTAACGATAGTCACCATGCTGTGCATTAGACCCCCAGAACATTAGGTCCTCATACAACTGAAGTCTAACATTTGACCAACATCTCATTTCCCCCACTCCCAAGCCCCCTGGCTGTGACAAAACTTATAAAACAATTTTCCATAAGTTCAAAGAAGTTTAACATACAGACAGGTTTAAGAGTCACTGCAGTAGGCCTCTGGAAATAATGAGACAAAGCAGCTGTACCTCAGTTTGTTCATCTGTAAAATGGATGCGTCAAGATCTACCTCAGAATTACAAAGATGAAACCTGTAAAGCAATATACAAATAATTGCCAAAATGGAAATGTTTAAAGGCGCTAGTTCTGTTGAGTATGTGTGAAAGATAAACACTGATTCCACTGCCCATTTCTGCTCCCAAGTTAGAAATGGGCACTAGAATCAGTATTGCCACATGTCAAGGAGAAGAAAGAAAAGACATGATCAGTAGAGAGCCTTCAATGAAGACTGGATAATGATAATGGCGAGGCCACCTATGACTTAACATGTTTTTGTGAAAACATACTGAGTGTTCAGGAAGAAGTGGGTGATGAGGAAATTGAAGAGTATTGACTGGCTTGAGAAGTCTGGTAAGTAATTGGAATAACAGGCTTATATGATTTGCTAAGTTAGAAGTCTTGATGAACCAAATTAACTAGAGCTTTAGATTTGAAGTATGACAATATTTATTGAGGGTAAGTATAAGTAGCTTTCCTAATCAGAGTCAAAATCATTTTAAAACACTGCCTTATTATGTGTTAGACATTGGGAATGGCAGAAAAAGCAAATGGGACACTGCCCTCAAGCTTACAGTCAAGCAGTGGAGGCTGGGTGGTGTTGGGGAAGGTCATGAAAGAAAAATAGCTTTGAGGATGCTAACATTCTACTCTGGAAGTCAAGCTTGGGTTGGCTGAAGTATTGTTTAAAGATGATAACTGTAAAGGGGATGTTTAATACTTTTAACAATAAAGATTAAAAAAAAAAAAAAACTGGCCCTGGCCGGTTTGGGTCAGAGGATAGAGCATTGGCCTGTAGACTGAAGGGTCCCAGGTTCGATTCCGGTCAAGGGCCTGTACCTTGGTTGCGGGCACGTCCCTAGTGGGGGGTGTGCAGGAGGCAGCTGATCAATGTTTCTCATTGATGTTTCTCACTATCCCTCCCCCTTCCTCTCTGTAAAAAATCAATAAAATATAAAAAATTTAATTAAAAAAAAAAACTATAGTCCTGGCCGATGTGTTCAGTGGTTAGAGTGTTGGCCCATACACTGAAGGTCATGGGTTCAATTTTTGGTCAAGGGCATGTATCTGGGTTGCAGGTTTTATCCTACACCATGGTTGGGGCATTTGGTAGATAACCAATCCATGTGTCTCACATGGGTCTTTCCCTCTCCCTCCCTTTCACTCAAAAAAAAAATTGAAAAAAAAATATCCTCTGGTGAAGATTAACAACAACAAAAGATGAGAACTGTAGAATACTGAAAACTGTAAAGCCAGGTTTGGTTGAGGGGCAAGAGGTAAAATCAAGCAAGGGAATTAATGATCAGATTTGTCTTAAAAGACCACTTTGCTGCCTAGGCAATATAGTAGGTGGATAGGAGATCAATTAAATAAAAGATGTAGCAGTTTACGTAATTCGCACAAATGCATTCCTTTTTCCAAGACAACAAATGGCTAATGCATTGCATGCTAGCATCATAATGAAGTCCTAAGGAGAGAATGGCTTCTCTGGTTGACAGGAATAGGAAGGTACTTTGGGATTTTATGGCACTGACTGCATAAAAATAAGTATGGAATAATGTGTAGGCGTTTAATAGACACACATGCTGGTATTTCATATCTTGTAAGATTCTTGGGTAAGCTTTTTGGGGAAGGTGGTTTAAAATGGAAAAAGTCAATTACATAGTTATTTTTCCAAATAATAAATCCTCTCACATATGTAAAGACTCAGTGATCAGGGTATTTTATAAATGAGTTTAACCTGGTTCTATTTTTTTTTCTATTTTTTTTTTAATTTATCTTTATTGTTCAGATTATTACAATTGTTCCTCTTTTTTCCCCCATAGCTCCCCTCCTCCCAATTCCCACCCCAACCTCTGACCTTGCCCCCCCATTGTCCTCATCCATAGGTGTACAATTATTGTCCAGTCTCTTCATGCATTCCCAACACCCTTAACCCCCGAAAATTGTCAGTCCACTCCCTTTCTATGCCTCTGATTCTATTCTATTCACCAGTTTATTCTGTTCAGATTTTTTTATTCACTTGATTCTTAGATTCACTCGTTGATATATATTTGTTGTTCATAATTTTTACTTTCCTTTTTTTTCTTCCTCATTCTCAAAGGATACCTTTCAGCATTTCATATAATACTGGTTGGGTGGTGATGAACTCTTTTAACTTTTTCTTGTCTGTGAAGGTCTTTATCCGACCCTCAATTCTGAACGATAGCTTTGCTGGGTAAAGTAATTTTGGCTGTAGGTTCTTGCTATTCATCACTTTGAATATTTCTTGTCACTCTCTTCTGGCCTGCAAAGTTTCTGTTGAGAAATCAGCTGACAGTCGTATGGGTGTCCCCTTGTAGGTAACTAACTGCTTTTCTCTTGCAGCTTTTAAGATTCTCTCCTTGTCTTTTGCTCTTGGCATTTTAATTATGATATGTCTTGATGTGGTCCTCCTTCGGTTCCTTTTGCTTGGAGTTCTCTGTGCTTCCTGGACTTGGAAGTCTATTTCTTTCACCAGGTGAGGGAAGTTTTCTGTCATTATTTCTTCAAATAGGTTTTTAATATCTTGCTCTTTCTCTTCTTCTGGCACCCCTATAATTCTGATGTTTGTGCGCTTGAAGTTGTCCCAGAGACTCCTTACA